>JAIUZE010018392.1:0-16849 GCA_022085475.1 Heliosperma pusillum
TGGGTGAAAAAATTACACCCTATTTCTAACTCTTTAGAAAACTTTGGGAAGATTCTTTTCTTGTGTCCTACACTGTAAAATAGACTCGTCAAAAGTTGGGTTCGACACCTTGCTTGGGTTTTGACTTTACTATTCAAAATAGTCTTGCCTTTATCCCTTGCCTTGTGTCAAAGTCGAGCCAACCTACTCTTGAACCTTTTCTTAACAATTAAGAATATAAACATCATTCTTAGTGCTCCCACTCACTTTCATGAATTTCTACTTAGACAAGTATATTAGAATTATTGTGAAGACTATTCTTCATTTCATTCATGGTTTTACCTTCAAAAGGATAAACTTTTCATGAAGTGATTACGGTATTTGGTTTGTTCATGATTTCAAATAAATCGATTTACCTAGTCATCCCAACTGTTTTGGCCTCTTTTGAGGTAAGCCTCGATAAGGAGTATAATGACGACATACCAAAATACAAATATTTTCTTTGGAGCAAATTTTGATGTACCATTGTTATAAGAAGGCGTCACAAAATATTCAAAAACGCTTTTGACTAAGTGTGACTTAATCATTTACTCTTCGTAAGAGACATTTGCAATGGTGAATTTTGAGGATCAAAAGATACAATTCATTTTGTCTTTAGCTATGGTGGTATAATCGGAGATTGCAATCAAAATGCTACTGTATAAAATAATGGAAACCTTTTCCACGATTGAACGGATTTTTTAAGTTCATAGAAGGATAAATAATTGTCATTGCGCGAACAAAAATAAATATCAACGGAAAATAAACATTCATTGCTTATAATTCACTTGTAAAAACAATTTTAAACAAGTCACTCATATAATGACCCCTCACGAAATTATATAAGTGATTCCAAGACCCATCTTTAGACAAAAATAGTCATCGCATGCTACCTTTATCTAAAAATGGTAAGTCAATACTTGACTAATTCTACACTTATAACTCTTGGTTGACGGATTTCAACTAAATCCATCTCCTAGTCCCAAGATAACGCTTATCTCGTTGAGTCCAATCCAATTTTGGCTTGTGATCGCATCACCCTACTTACCCGAGGTAAAAAGGGACCCACGAGCGTGGTAGCCCTAATGAACACGGGGTTCATAGGTGTTACTAATTGGTAAGGCTAAATCTCAATTTTTTAAGTTATGTGAGAGGTCTTGTCAATTTTGTTATTAATTCCCTATAAGCGAACTAAGTCGGTGAATTGTGAATAACGTTGAATTGACAATAACGGTAAATAAAATGCATGTGTGACGATTTTGGCATGAGCGAAAATAAAGCAAGCAATCAAGCAACAATAAAATCCTAGTATGGCCACCTAGCTAATCAAATTAACTAGATAGTTACAAATTCGGAAACCAACTCCTTGGTCCCTTGCCTCTTCACTTGGAACATCTTCCAAAATGGCACCGTCTTGAGGAAGCCACCGGACTTCATAAAAATAATTACAAATGTACAAATATACAAATTCCTATTATACATTTATACTATAAAATAAAATTATTAAATTATACAAACCGGCGATACGAGATCGCAATAAAATTACAACCAAAACGTTATTCCCTTACATTACGGGTAATAACGATAAAAATAACTAGGCCATACTAGGTACAAACTTTGCATAAATTATTAAATAAATGACATTCATTCATTCAACCATAAATAAAATAAATTGCTGCAAAATTCATGCCAAAATCGTCCTAAGTTCAATTCATGCTCATTGTAGCTCGATTTCTTTTGGGATTTATTGATTTTTAATCATTAAAAATCACTATCAACATTTAAATCGTATTTAAATTCAAACTAATTAACTAAACTGATTTAGAACTCAAAATTAGTCACTACTAATTTTGTTTGTCATTAATTAGATCGATTTGATTTCATTTGCTAAATATTACGGTTTAATCATAACGATTATGAAATAAAACCAAAATAAAATATAAACATCATAAAATTTGAAACCAAAAATTTTTGTACATTCTGGAACAATTCCAGGAACTATAAAAATAAAAAAATATTTGCTCAAAAATTTAAATTAATTTAATGAACAAATAGCTTTGTATTTAATGGTTTTATCAAATAAAAACATTAGATATAGTAAAACAGTGAAAAAAATTATGAAATTTCACCAAGAGTATCAACATCAGAATGTTAAATGTACAAAAAAATTTCAAGACCAGAAAAGGACGTTTCAATTTTATGAACATTATAATCTCTTATTATCGACTTTTATCGTATAAAAATCAATGAACATGCAATACATAAGTAAAAGTCACGAAATTTTACATACAATATTAAGAAATGCATGTGAGATCATATTAAAATTTCATGGCCAGAATCAACATGCAACTATTTTTAGTTAACTTTTAACTCATAAAATGCATGTTAACTCGGTTTAAACGCAAAAATCAAAATAAATAGCAAATTAATCCCTAAAATCACGAAATTTACCACAAACATTTTGAGGTCAGTAGGTATACATGCACCAAAAATTTTCGTCAGAATCGTATTTTAACTCAAAATCTTTGATTTATTAGTTATCTTATAACTTTAATAAAAAAATGTCCAAAATGAACATGCATGCTACAAGCTAGCTCTGATACCAATTGAAAGTCCATAGACCTTAATTAGACTCCTCTAATTAATTACTAAATTACTTTTTAATTTAGTTTATATGATCTATGTAACATGCATGCAAATATAAAGACATTTATATAAAAGAAGAAATTTCCTCACATTGATATGGAAATTATATGGGCACAACAAGAACTCCTTCTTGTTGTTCTTGAGCTAAAATATGGATGAACACAAACTATCTCCAAAGTAGAAGATCTCCTCTAAGTTGCACAAGATTAACCCAAATAATCTACCCTTATTATTAACTAGATAATAATATAGATATTATTCTACTAATATTATGACTATATTACTACACTAGTAATACTTAGTAAATATTAGTATTTGAGAGTTTATAGTGAGAAGAAGAGTTTTAGAGAGAAGTATGACAATTGCACAAAATGAAGTAAGTCAAAAATGAACACAATTGCCCATTTTTAAAGCCATTTGGCCGGTCACTTTAGTCCATAAAGGACTCTTATTTTGCTTGATTTGTTCACATGCATTTGTGTGGAGTGTTGTAGTATAAGTGATGATTGTATTATACTTGTTATGTCAATTTCAAATGCTAACCAAAGAGTATAAATATGAACAACAATCATCACTATACTAACTACATACCAACCGGCCATGTTGGGCTAGTTGGATCCATTTTGATTTTTGATATTTGTCTCACAAATACTTATTGATCATATGGTTAATTATCTTGTATAATTAAGTGTTAATTTGATCATATAACAATTATATGACTCAATTAAATAAATAATATGTACTTAACATTTTAAGTAATATTTTACCATTATATCAATATATAATGGGTCCCACAATGCTTAGTTAATTTATTTTACAACTCCTTGTAAATATAATTAACTAATTACCTCTATCTCAAAACCTCAACTAATTTAGTAATTTAACGATTAATTACTAAGTTAATCTTATTTAATCGTATTAAAATAAGATATAAATTTATTAGTCAATTATCGCATAATTGAAAAATAAGCTTAATCGAATTTGAGTTCTTAACTCAATTTCTAACAATTAACTCTCGTACATATCGAATATATGTAATGTACTAATTAACTGTATCGTATACAAATAATTAGTTACTATTTGGATTTCATCCTTTAGGTGTGACCGAAAGGGATCAGTTGATCACCGCCGTCAAACGACAATAACGTCAAACTCTAGTCAGCCAACCGTTATTGATTTACGTTAATCAACTGACTAATCATATATATAGTCAATAATTATCCCAATTATATTCCATAATAAGATTTATTATGTGGCGCACTATTGTGGAGGACACCTACTCCAACATTTGTGAGTATAGGCTTGGTGAAAAAGCATTTGGCTATAGTTCTTGGATTTAAAGATATGATCTTATCTTATGGTATTGGAGACTCGTTTGAAGTAGTAAGGTTTCGTTGTAAGTTGAACCATATTACTTGAGGATTATAGATATGAGGGAGATTCGATGTTGTGAACTATGATGGAAATACCTTTGGACGTTAATGTTGATGTCTGACTTGAGGTTGTACTTTGTTAATAATGAACTCGTGGGCTATATGATGTTGATAATGACGTTTTGTTCGGTGTTCTACCTTGTGGGCCGTAGGAGTTGAAAAGGGATTAGTATAAGAATTCCTTGTTAGTTCTTCGGTTTTGAAACCTTTGAGAGTGTGTCAAATTTTGGAATTTAGAGAATGTTACTATGCTTAAGTTGCAATTCCGAAATTGGGATACCGTGTTATATGAAAGGATGGATGAATTGGGTTGTAATCTATTTGTTAAATCTAGGTGTACCTTACTCCGATGATTTGTGGTACGAGGGTCCCTTGTAAGAGACCTTTGTTATTGAGATGATTTGCTTTGCTATCGCCCTGAGTTTAAAAAGGGAATTTTGTGGATTAAACCTTAAACCTTTTTCTCGTGCCATTATCACTTTCCATTTCCTTTCATGCAAGTTCCTACTAAGCCCGATTCCTAGGAAATTGTTTTCTCTTATCTTTTCCTTTTCTTGGCTATCTTCATAGCTATATCTATCCAATATCTAGCTTTTGGCTCCCTGCCTCTAGCGTTCCTCTAACTTTCGTCCGATCTTATCGCGTTCGTGTTTCCCTCGAAATCTCCTATCGTTTCCAATGTCATGGTGTCATTGTCTTTCCTCTGGTGAGATGATTAGGTTGTTAAATAGCTTCGTGTTGATTTTGATCATGAATAGGATTGGGATTTAAACCTTAGGATGAATTTGTTGGTGGTATTGTACTCTCTTGGTGGCTTCATTTATTTGAGCTTGCTAGTGTAGTGCTATTTTGAGAATCAAGTTGAGCGAGATGATATTCGTTGTTGTTGAGTATTATATCGGTTGTGCAATGAAACTATTCAGAAAGACAAGCTAAACAATGACAAATTGAACTAAGGTTAGACACTTTGCAATTGCTCTGTTTTTTTTTGCTTGAACTGGTTGCTAAAGAAAAGATAGAACCTTAACCAAAGCACAAAGCCAATGATTGAGGGTTGAACTTTGATCCCAGCACACAGCTAAGGATCTTAGCTCACTTCCAAGCACAAAGCAAAGGAAGTTGTCTCAAGCACACAGCCAAGAGATGTTAACAGAAACAAGGTTTCAGTTTTATGTTTTACTTCAAATCTACCTTTCATTCATTAAGAAATGGCCTTATATAGGCAAGGAGATTACATTCTACTCGTTCAATACATCCTAGGGCCACAATTGGCATACAAAAGATACAGAAATAACAGCTACATTGTTCAGAATAAAGCAATAAAGTAGAAAAGCAGTTCTAATGGGACAATCTGCCTTAATTGGGTTGTTTAGGTTGAAACTGGTGGAGGAGTGGACTTCCAAGCTTGATTCTTGAGCTCAACTGAAGTGGGATGGATGCCAAAGGTCCTGCTAAAAGGCCCTCGAGCTTGTTTGATCAAAACAGGAAAGTTTGATAGTGACATGTTAACTACTGCAAAAAGGACTGAAATCTGGACAGTTTGGAGTTGTCCCTAGGCTAACTTTTTGTGTGTGCATTTCCTGGAAGAGAAGTCCGGGGCAAATTTGTAGAGGACCTTCCAAAGGACTAAGGTTGATGGTTGGTTAGGCTTGTTTGAATGTGTGAGACCCCCATGGACCCTGTTTAGAAAGACTATGACTGGCTGTTTTAGGCTGAGAGTTGTTATTGTTGTGTTGGGTTTGTTTTGCTGTTGGTTGTGTGTTGTTGTGGCTTAGTCTTGGAAAGTGGATGGCTAGGCTTTGTTCTGGTTGGTGTGGTGTTGTCTTAGCTGGCCTGAAGTGGTGGTTACTTGGACTGAATATGATATTGTCATAACTAGTCATGGTGTTGTCTGAATGGATGTTGTTGTCTTGATGTTGTTGATGTTGAGTCTTGTCTTGACCTTGTGTCTTGTCTTGATCATATACTCCCGTTGCAACCTCCCCTTCTTGAAAAGGATTTGCCCTCAAATCTTCATCACCTTCATCATCTGATTCACCATGGTAGGGGCTCAGGTCTCCAACATTGAAAGTACCATGTACACCATAGCTTCCTGGTAGATCCACTTTGTAAGCATTTGTGCCTATCTTCTCCAATATCTCAAATGGTCCATCACCTCTTGGCATGAGCTTGTTTTTCCTCTTGTCTGGAAATCTCTCTTTTCTTAAATGCAACCATACAAGATCCCCTGCCTTGAACTCCCTTGCTTTCTTAGGCCCTTTGGACCTGGCCTTGTACAACTCATTGGACCTTTCAATCTGCTTCTTGACTTGCTCATGAATCTGTATCATTAGCTCAACTCTTTTCTTTGCATCATAGCTTGCTTTGCTTCCTTTGACTGGTGCTAGGTCTGTAGGCATGAGAGGATTAGTTCCATAAACTGTTTCAAAAGGACTTTTACCTGTGCTGCTGGAGGGAGCTCTGTTGAAGGCAAACTCAGCTTGTGCTAGCCTGAGGTCCCAATCTTTCAAGGACTTTGAAACAATGCTCCTCAAGATCTTTCCTAGTGTCCTGTTAGTGACTTCTGTCTGCCCATCAGTTTGGAGATGGTGAGGAGTACTAAACAATAGCCTGGTCTTCAATAGCTTCCATAAGGTTCTCCAGAAGTGACTCATGAACTTTGTGTCTCTATCTGAGACAATGCTTCTAGGGACCCCATGTAACTTGACAACCTCCCTACAGTATAGTTCAGCTACCCCCAAAGCATCCTCAGTCTTCTTACAGGCAATGAAATGTGCCATCTTGCTGAACCTATCTACAACCACCATGATTGAGTCTTTTCCCCTTTGAGTTCTAGGTAAGGCTACAATGAAGTCCATACGGAGGTCTTCCCATGGCTTGTTTGGTACAGGAAGTGGTGTGTAAGGGCCTGCTTGAAAGTGTGCCTTGGCTAGTTGACAAGACCTGCATCTCTTGAGGGCATCTTGCACATCACTGAGCATCTTAGGCCAATAGAACTGATCTTGCAATATGTCATAGGTCTTTTGCACCCCAAAGTGACCAGCCAGGCCATTGGAGTGAACCTCTTTGACTAGTAGTCCCCTATAAGGTCCCTTAGGCACACATAGTTTGTTTCCATAGAACAAGTAGCCTTCCTGAGCTGTGTACTTGCTCCCTTTCTTGACATGTCCTTCCTGATACACCTCCCATTCATGCTTGAAGTCTGGGTCTTCTTGATAGAGCTCTTTCATAAATTCAAACCCCAACACCCTTTGTTCCATGAAGGTCAACATTACAGACCTTCTAGACAATGCATCAGCTACAACATTGTTCTTACCCTCTATGTATTTGCTGGAGAATGAGAAGGATTGCAAGAATTCTACCCATTTGGCATATCTGGGGTTGAGTTTGTGCTGTCCATTGATGTATTTAAGAGCCTCATGATTAGAATGAAGCACAAAAGGCTTAGGCTTCAAGTAGTGTCCCCAATGGTTCAATGCTCTCACAATGGCATAGAACTCTTTGTCATATGTGGAGTAATTAAGCTTGGCCCCATTTAGCTTCTCACTGAAGTATGCAACAGGTTTCTTCTCTTGAGTAAGCACATCCCCTATGCCAAGGCCACTGGCATCACACTCTACCTCAAAGAGTTTCTTAAAATCTGGTAGAACCAATATTGGAGATTTACACAATAGCTCCTTGATCATATTAAAGGACCTTTCAGCCTTCTCATTCCACTTGAACTCTCCCTTCTTCATGCACTCAGTAATAGGGGCCATGATTGAACTAAACCCTTGTATGAATTTCCTATAGAAAGATGCTAACCCATGAAAACTTCTAACATCAGTAACAGTTTGAGGAAGGGGCCATTCCTTGATTGCTTGCACCTTCTCAGGATCAACTGCTACTCCTTTCTTAGAAATGATGAACCCAAGGAAGTAAACCTCAGGCTGCATGAAGGTGCACTTCTCTAGTTTTCCATACAACTTGTTCTCTCTTAAGACCTCAAACAACAACTTCAGATGCTGCTAATGTTCTCCCCTAGTTGAACTGTAAATAAGAATGTCATCAAAGTAAACCACCACACACTTGCCTAAGTAGGGCCTTAGGACCTCTGTCATCAACCTCATGAAGGTACTAGGGGCATTAGACAACCCAAAAGGCATCACCAACCATTCATAGAGCCCATGTTTAGTCTTGAAAGCTGTCTTCCATTCATCCCCTGCTCTTATCCTCACTTGGTGGTAGCCCTACCTTAGATCAATCTTAGTGAATACTTGAGCCCCACTTAACTCATCCAGAATATCATTAAGTCTAGGTATGGGGAACCTATACTTGATGGTAATGTTGTTGATGGCCCTACTGTCAATGCACATACGCCAAGTCCCATCCTTCTTTGGCACAAGCAAGGCTGGTACAGCACAAGGGCTGAGGGATTCCCTAGCATAGCCCTTGTTGAGCAGCTCTCCTAGTTGAAGTTGGAGCTCTTGTGTAGCCTTAGGATCACTCCTGTAAGCTGGCTTGTTGGGTAAGATAGCTCCAAGCACTAGGTCAATGTGGTGTTCTATTCCTCTAAGTGGTGGCAGTCCACTAGGGAGCTCAGTAGGAAAGACATCACCATAGCTTTCTAGGATAGACTTGACCTCTTCAGGGATATCAATGATGCTCATCCCAGTCTCCTTGGCAAATAATATGTATACAGGTTGTAGCTCACTTAGCTCTTGTGCTATTTTTGACTCACTTATCAACATGACTTCCTTGGAAGCCTCACTCATGGGGTTTGGGTTGATCTTTAAAGCACGTGGTAAAGGTGCCAGGGTGATTTTCTTCTTCCCATACTTAAAGGTGTAGGTGTTGTCCCTCCCATGGTGTATGGCATCCCTATCAAACTCCCATGGCCTCCCAAGCAAAAGGTGACAAGCATCCATAGGTAGAACATCACAAAGACTCTCATCCACATACCCTTTACCAATTGAGAAAGGCACAACACATTGTTTATCCACCTTGATCTCAGCCCCTTTGTTTAGCCATCTGAGTTTGTAAGGTAGGGGGTGGTCCTTGGTGGGTAGAGCTAGTTTGTCTATCAATGTTCTGGAGGCCACATTAGTGCAGCTTCCACCATCAATGATGAGGTTACACACTCTGCCCTTGATAGTACATCTGGTCCTAAAGATCTGGTGTCTTTGATCCTCTTCCAAAGGTTGGGGTTGAGTATGCATTACCCTCCATGTTACCAAACTTAACCCTGCATCAGGCTCTATCAACTCCTCACTAGCCTCTACCTCAGGCTCTTCCATCTCATCATCACAGACCAACACTTCATCATCTCCCCAATGAATTACTTCTAGGGTGCTCAGAGCTCTTTTAGATGGACATTCTCTAGCAAAATGTCCATATCCTTGACATTGAAAACACTTTTTGAGAGGGGTAGTCTTCCTTTGGCCTGCCTCAACAGCCTTGCCTTTATCAAGGTTGAAAGGGGTCTTAATAGGAACCACAGGTTCTCCTATCTTGACTCCTACAAAAGGTTTGAAGGTGGGGGTTCTAGCAGGTGTTTTAGAAGCACTGGCCTTTCCCTTCCCCATTTTTTCTACCCTCAAAGACAAGTTGACAGCTTCCTCAAAGGAGTATATATTTTGTAGCCTGACTTTACTAGCTATCCTCTCATCCAAACCTTCTAAGAACCTTGCTATATTTTGTTCAGATTTCTTAACAACCTCACATTGCAATGTAAGTTGTTCAAAGTCCCTTAGATAGGACTCTACAGGTCTTTGGTCTTTCTTTAGGTGAGTAAGCTTAATGAACATGTCCTGAGTGTAGTCCCTAGAGACAACTTAGCCCTCATTTTCTGTTTCAGTTTGAGCCATGACTTAACAGGTTCTTTCCCTTCTCTAACCCTCAAGGTTTTCATGTTTTCATACCACAGTGAGGCATAACCTTTTAGTTTCATGATAGCAACCTTAAAAGCGTTTCTATCAGTGTATCCTTTAAACTCAAAGACTCTTTCTACAGACCTTAGCCAATCTAGGAAATCATCAGGGTTCATGCTACCTAGAAAGTCATGGATCTCTACCTTTATGTCTTTGTCCTGGTGTCTGAGAAGAGTTTGATCTGAGCCATCTGAGTCTGACATTTCAAACTGATCTACAGGTTGCCTCCTCCTTCCTCCTTATGGGAAAGGTGCTCCTCTTCCTCGACCTCTGCCTCCCCTTGCATCATTGTTCTGTTGGCCCTCAAGGAGTTCATTGACAGATCTGGAGACCTCCATTATAGTTCTGGCAAGACCTTGAACTGTATTCTCAAGACCTGTGATTCTCTCTTCACTCATGGGTGGTTTTTGTATTTTTAATGTAGTTAGGTAAATGAACTCACAAACCAAAGCTCTGATAACCAATTTGCAATGAAACTATTCAGAAAGACAAGCTAAACAATGACAAATTGAACTAAGGTTAGACACTTTGCAATTGCTCTGTTTTTTTTTGCTTGAACTGGTTGCTAAAGAAAAGATAGTGTTGGAGTAGGTGTCCTCCACAATAGTGCGCCACATAATAAATCTTATTATGGAATATAATTGGGATAATTATTGACTATATATATGATTAGTCAGTTGATTAACGTAAATCAATAACGGTTGGCTAACTAGAGTTTGACGTTATTGTCGTTTGACGGCGGTGATTAACTGATCCCTTTCGGTCACACCTAAAGGATGAAATCCAAATAGTAACTAATTATTTGTATACGATACAGTTAATTAGTACATTACATATATTCGATATGTACGAGAGTTAATTGTTAGAAATTGAGTTAAGAACTCAAATTCGATTAAACTTATTTTTCGATTATGCGATCATTGACTAATAAATTTATATCTTATTTTAATACGATTAAATAAGATTTAACTTAGTAATTAATCGTTAAATTACTAAATTAGTTGAGGTTTTGAGATAGAGGTAATGAGTTAATTATATTTACAAGGAGTTGTAAAATAAATTAACTAAGCATTGTGGGACCCATTATATATTGATAAAATGGTAAAATATTACTTAAAATGTTAAGTACATATTATTTATTTAATTGAGTCATATAATTGTTATATGATCAAATTAACACTTAATTATACAAGATAATTAACCATATGATCAATAAGTATTGGTGAGACAAATATCAAAAATCAAAATGGACCAAACTAGGCCATAATGGACCGGTTTTGGTAGTAGTTACATGGTGATGATTTTAGTTCTTGTTTTTACTATTTAGTTACTTATGAAAGTGACATAACAAGTAGAAATAATCATCATATATACTACAACACTCCACTCTAATGCATGTGACAAAAATTGAACAAAATAATAGTCCATATTTGGACTATATCATCCGGCCATTTTGGCTTCTTAATGGACAATTGTTGTTCATCATTTATCACTTCATTTTTGTTCAATTGTCATACTTCTTTCTAAAATCCTTCTTCTCACTAAAACTCTCATATACTAATATTTACTAAGTATTACTAGTGTAGTAATATAGTCATAATATTAGTAGTATTATATCTATCTTATTATCTAGTTAATAATAAGGGTAGATTATTTGGTGTCATCGTGGTGCAACTTGAAGGAGGTCTTCTTGTTTGGAGATTTCTTGTGTTCATCCATATTTATAGCTCAAGAACAACAAGAAGGAGTTCTTGTTGTGCCCATATAATTTCCATATCAATGTGAGGAAATTTCTTCTTTTATGTAAATGTCTTTATATTTGCATGCACGTTACATAGATCATTATAAACTAAATTAAAAAGTAATTTGGTAATTAATTAGAGGAGTCTAATTAAGGTCTATGGACTTTCAATTGGTATCAGAGCTAGCTTGTAGCATGCATGTTCATTTTGGACATTTTTATTAAAGTTATAAGATAACTAATAAATCAACGATTTTGAGTTAAAATACGATTCTGACCCCAAAATTTTTTCGCGTTGCATGTATACCTACTGACCGTCAAATGTTTGTGGTCAAATTTCGTGATTTTTAGGGATTAATTTGCATTTATGATTTGATTTTTGGCGTTTAAACCGAGTTAACATGCATTTTATGAGTTAAAAGTTAACTAAAAATAGTTGCATGTTGATTCTGGCCATGAAATTTTAATATGATCTCACATGAATTTCTTACATATTGTATGTAAAATGTCGTGAATTTTACTCATGTATTACATGTTTATTGATTTTTATACGATAAAAGTCGATAATATGAGATTATAATGTTCATAACATTTAAACGTCCCTTTCTGGTCTTAAAAAATTTTTGGTACATTTTGCATTCTGATTGAGATACTCTTGGTGAAGTTTCATAATTTGTTTCACTGTTTTACTATATCTAATGATTTTATTTGATAAACCCATTAAATACAAAGCTATTTGTTCATAAAATTAATTTAAATTTTTTGAGCAAATGTTTTTTTATTTTTATAGTTCCTGGAATTGTTCCATAATGTACAAAATTTTTGGTTTCAAATTTTATGATGTTTATTTTTATTTTGGTTTTATTTCATAATTGTTATGATTAAACCGTAATATTTAGCAAATGAAATCAAATCGATATAATTAATGACCAACAAAATTAGTAGTGACTAATTTTGAGTTCTAAAACAGGTTAGTTAATTAGTTTGAATTTAAATGTGATTTAAATGTTGATATTGATTTTTAATGGTTAAAAATCAATGAATCCCGGAAGAAATCGAGCTACAATGAGCATGAATTGAACTTAGGACGATTTTGGCATGAATTTTGCAGCAATTTATTTTATTTATGTGTGATGACTGCCTGTCCTTTTCTTTTCCTCCTTTTCTGCACCTTTGTCCCTCCTCGGGCCTCAGTTCCTTTTTAATCGTTATTACCTGTAATGTAAGGGAATAACGGTTTGGTTGTAATTTTATTGCGATATCGTATCGCCGGTTTGTATAATTTTAATAATTTCATTTCATAGAATAAATGTATAATAGGAATTTGTATATTTGTATATTTGTAATTATTTTTATGACGACCGGTGACTCCCTCAAGACGGTGCCATTTTGGAAGGTGTTCCAAGTGAAGAGGCAAGGGACCAAGGAGTTGGTTTTCCGAATTTTGTTAACTGATCTAGTTAATTTGGTTAGTCTAGGTGGGCCATACTAGATTTTATTGTTTGCTTGATGCTTGCTTTATTTTCGCTCATGCCAAAATCGTCACACATGCATTTTATTTACCGTGATTGTCAATTCAACGTTATTCACAATTCACCGACTTAGTTCGCTTATAGGGAATTAATAACAAAATTGACAAGACCTCTCACATAACTTAAAAAAAAAAAATTGAGATTTAGCCTTAACAATTAGTAACACCTATGAACCCCGTGTTCATTAGGGCTACCACGCTCGTGGGTCCCTTTTTACCTCGGGTAAGTAGGGTGATGCGATCACAAGCCAAAATTGGATTGAACTCAACGAGATAAGCGTTATCTTGGGACTAGGAGATGGATTTAGTTGAAATCCGTCACCCAGAGTTCTACTAAGTGTAAATTAGTCAGTATTGACGTACCCTTTTTTCAAGTATTAAAGGTAGCATGCGATGACTATTTTTGTCTAAAGATGGGTCTTGGAATCACTTATGTAATTTCGTGAGGGGTCATTATATGAGTGACTTGTTTAAAATTGTTTTTACAAGTAAATTATATATAAGCAATGAATGTTTATTTCCGTTGATATTTATTTTTATTCGCGCAATGACAATTATTTTTCTTCTATGAACTTATAAATCCGTTCAATCATGGAAAAGGTTTCCATTATTTTATACGGTAGCATTTTGATTGCAATCTCCGTTTATACCACCGTAGCTAAAGACAAAATAAATTGTATCTTTTGATCCTCATATTCACCATTGCAAATGTCTCTTATGAAGAGTAAATGAATAAGTCACACTTAGTCAAAAACGTTTTGATTTTTAGTGACGTCTTCTTATAACAATGGTACAATCAATTTTTTGCTCCAAAGAAAATATTTGTATTTTGGTATGTCGTCATAATGCTCCTTATCGAGGCTTACCTCAAAAGAGGCCAAAACAGTTGGGATGACTAGGTTAATCGATTTATTTGAAATCGTGAACAAACCAAATACCGTAATCACTTCATGAAAAGTTTATCCTTTTGAAGGTAAAACCATGAATGAAATGAAGAATAGTCTTCACAATAATTCCAATAGACTTGTCTAAGTAGAGATTCATGAAAGTGAGTGGGAGCACTAAGAATGATGTTTATATTCTTAATTGTTAAGACGAGGTTCAAGAGTAGGTTGGCTCGACTTTGACACAAGGCAAGGGATAAAGGCACGACTATTTTGAATAGTAAAGTCAAAACCCAAGCAAGGTGTCGAACCCAACTTTTGACGATTCTATTTTACAGTGTAGGACACAAGAAAAGAATCTTCCCAAAGTTTTCTAAAGAGTTAGAAATTGGGTGTAATTTTTTCACCCATAATATCTATATGATCGACATTTGTTTTGCTAAATGCAAATATTTTTGGGTATTAGATATCCATTATGGTTTTCATCAATGTATTCAATGCATATAATAATGATTCGTGCGACGACTAACCATAATTAAATGTCGACCTACAAGGGAAATATAACTATTGTAGTTTTATTTCTACAAAGACATATAAAAGTTATAATGTGATCAATCTTGTTTTGGATGTTAACAGGTATACTTCAATAAACGTTATTGTGTACATAACCTCTAAATAAAGAATATAGTATCCACTTTTGTGTACGACACAAATGTTTCACTTTTGTGAATAGAACAAACGTTGTATCTTTTTATGCCTATACTTGGTCAATGGTTATCCCATACCAATCAAAGGTAATTATATTCTTGACCTAAAACTAGTAATTACTTGTCATATAGATTGAAAAAGGCTCAAAATTGGTGACCCTATGTCTAATCTTAATTATGGATTGTGTAGCACATTAAGAGGCTAGTATTGACAACTATCCCAAAACCATCTGATTTGGAATCTTATGGTTCGTGCGAATCTTGTATTCAAGGCAAGATGATTCGTGCCCTTTTGTTGAAAAGGAAATCGAACTAGTAAATTATTGGCCCCATTACATAAGAATACGTGTGGTCCAATAACAAACACAACCAGAGATGGTAATGATTACTTCACTTGATTTACCGACGATTTAAGTAGATATTATGTTGATTCTACTTAATGAGGTGCTAAGAGAAATCTTTGAAAAGTTCAAAGAGCTTCAATGAGAAGTAGTTAACCACTAGAGCATTAGATCAAGGACTTACGACTAAATCGTAACTATAAATATCTAAGTATTGACTTTGATTTTTCTCACAAACTTTGGTGAACAATGGTTTTGCACTAGTTTACTTCTCTAACACCACATTATTAGATAAGGGTGGTTGTGAATAGTATACAGAACCGTATACGATATGGGTTGTTTGTCTTGTCAGTCAAAATGAGCCATTTGACTAACCTTGGGATCTTAATATTTCTGTCTGCTATTTCTTTTCCCACCATATTAAAACACATTTAAAACAGTCTGATTTCATTCCATATATGATATGGGTAGGTAGCGTACCTAATTTATAAGTTATTTGAATGAAGCAAGTGCTCAATAATCCCACATTGACCACGAGAACAAAGCGTTTGTGACTCGTGCTGTCTTTCAATAAAAAAAAAAAAAACGATTATTTCTTGATAAGACAGAGTGGGAGAAAATGTTTCAAGAGCCACAAACTAAGCATATGGTCCGGAAAAAGTTTTCCTCATTGCTTGTTCAGTAGTTGTTTCTTCGGAATCTAGGAGGACAGGTGGAATTTTATCACTCCTTAATAGTGATGAAATATGTGACTTATAAAAGACTGTTTTAGTCCCAACTTCTTGATATGGCTTAGAGTCATACGATTCGTAATGGACTCCATGCATGATGGTCAGGTATGTGACCTGGTAAATGTTACTTGAAGAAGTACGACCTCTTCAATTCAATGTAAATTGATTTTTAAAGATCGAAATTTGCATGGATGAACATTAAAATGTTTTCAAAGATAACTTGGTAGGCAAAGAGTTTTGCACCAACCTTAATTCTTTGATCCATTCGAATATACTTAGCGATTACAGCACATCATAATAGTATGATGCCAACTGGATCTCAAGAACCACCTTCTCGAATACGATTCTAGAAGAGGTATTATATTTTATATTCACCTGTGGGTTCGTAGATCCTTACTATCCTAAGTTAATTTGCAAGCTTAAGAGGATGTCTTAAATAAGCACAAAAGAGTTGGAATTAGTGTGTCAATCATGTTGCAAAATATTTCTCGATATCTCGAGGAATTATGTTTATACATAAAGTTTAGTGGGAGTAATGTGGTGTGCATCAGTCTTATATGTGGAGACATATTAATCATTTTAGATGATGGAAGATTTTGGAAAAGTAGAATACATCTTTTAGATATATTGATTTATGGAGATAAATCTAAAAGGATATTAGCATTGAGTCAAAATTCTTATATTGATAAGATCTTTGACTAGTTCAAGGAAGTTGAACACATCATAATTGATTCCTTTTTGCATCCGCTGCGGGATCAATTATATACGCTATGATGTATACTCAATCCGACATTTCGCATGCTTTGAGTATGACGAATCATTTGCAATCAAATCCAAGTGAGAGTCA
Source organism: Heliosperma pusillum (assembly GCA_022085475.1). Lineage (NCBI taxonomy): Eukaryota > Viridiplantae > Streptophyta > Magnoliopsida > Caryophyllales > Caryophyllaceae > Heliosperma > Heliosperma pusillum. The sequence continues at coordinate 16,789 of JAIUZE010018392.1, forward strand.
CTTGATAGCCATAAAGAACATCCTTAGTACTTGCGAAGGACGTAAAAGATTGTTCTCATGT
>JAIUZE010018393.1:0-36571 GCA_022085475.1 Heliosperma pusillum
GTGTATCATGGCCACGTTACAGGGTAACCTCTGAGCTAGCATACCAGCTTCCCTACCTCTTGTTATATTTTATTATCGGTATAGGTTTCACATGATAGCTTTCACATGCTAGGTTATTTGTTAGTTATCTGTTTCATAACGTGAAAAGCATATCATATCTGTTTAAGTTTTGTATTTTCCATATACATTGCTTTTATGTTATTCATGTTTCATTAAACTCGACATTTCGTGGCTGGGAGGACTCGTAGTTACTCCCCACTGACTGTGGCTTCCGTGTTTATATTTAATGCGGTCGAACAGGTGGTGAATGCATACATTGGGTACATTGACGAGCTAGCGAGCGAAGTATTACCTTGGACCTATATTCGGTTCTTAGATTGTATATTATTATACACTCTTTCATTTCCGTATTTATACGGGAGATATGTCTTCCGTCCTTGTATAATTTTTATGTATAATATTAATTTTCTTTTGTAATGACCCTTTTTATTTATGACACCCTTAGTTATGTATTTAAATTATTTTTTTTTCTTTCCGCAAATTTGAGGGTGTCACAGTTATCCTACAAACCACCGTTGTTATAGAGTAATGACAACGGTTAAACCACACCCGTTGTAGAAAGTAATAACACTAAGACAACGGTTTATTTATTATGACCCGTTGTTGAAAGTAATAACAACGGTGAAATTCTAAAACACCGTTTTTATAGATTATGTATATTTTTTTTAATTTTTCAGATACGCGCGCGCGGTATTAAAATTTGAGGCACGAAATAAATTCATTAACTTTGCTCTAAATTAATTTATTTAACTTTGCTCTAAATTTAATTTAATTTATTTTACTTTGCTCTAAATTTTATATTATAGGCGTAAGTTACGTTTAATTATTAGCTCGGATCGGGTTTGGCCTGGGAATCAATTCCAATCGGGTTAGATTCGGCGGGTTTGTAATTAATAACTTTATCGATCGGGTTAGTTATTATTATTAGTTTGGTTCGGGTCGAAGAGAGGGTCCTTTCGGCTTTCAATTCGTGTCTGTTTCGGGAATGATTATAATTGGGCGGGTCGTCGATAATTTCCGGGTCAAGCGGATGTGGTATATATATATCGAGTCTAGGCATCCTCGAATCAGGTCATTTTCTTTTTAATTAAGGACCTGGTTATTATAATTATCATGCATCACTAGTTAACCTGAAACTGATCGGGTGGCCAGGCCAGCAGTTACGGATCGGGCAATCCACTATCTAGAGCAAGTAGCTACGTACTTCGGGTCGATCGCTTTTGGGCCAGGTCGGGGGCACGTGTCATTATTAACCTCGTATATATGTACTACTTTGCAATAATATTGATGATAATATTGATGATATATATATAATAACTAATGATGATGACTTCCGGATCATTAATTAACCTCGTACTACTTTGCAATAATAACAGATTCATCAATGCACATGCAAGTAAGTATTATATATACACGTCAATGTTTCCCAAATTAAATAATGATGATATATATATATATATATGGGGTCGATCGACTTCGTTCATCAAGTACGCTAAAAGGGACGGATATGTTTCTGCAGTGTAAACTACTAAGGCTTACAAGTTTTAAAGAAACTTGATTAGATTGACTCAAACTGAGAACAATGTCAAGTAACAAATGGATATTGTTTTAGAGAGGGTGAATTGTTTAGCTGAAAACTCAAGGGATATGACTTAAAGACACTCCTCTACAGAAAGGCACAAGAGAAAGGACTTAAAGACTGATTTTAGAGACAGTTTTCAAGTGTTACAGCAAAGCACAAACACCCTAGACTAGACTCAACAGCAAGCAAGTTAACCACAGCAAGGCACAGATATAACTTGACTCACAAGACAAGCCACTGATCAAACACCTTGAAGATGTATCAGGCTTGTTTCAAATTACAGCTCTTAGCACAAGTTCGATAGATTTGAGGGATTTCTCAAACTTAATTCATTCATAAAGTCTGCCTTACAACAACATACAAGACCTCCTTATATAGGGAGGCTGATATCTAGTGAACCATTGGATGTATAGATCATCCAAGGGCCAGCTTAGGATCTAAACTACATCTACTAACACTAATTAATAACCTCACAAGAGGACGAGTTTAACAACTAGCTAGTACAGACACAAAAGACACAAGACTGATGCAAAAAGCAATAAAGCAGTTTTTGTATTTTTCCTGAAATAGAACTTTGATGTTCTTGTTGTCTTGCTGCTTTGCTCTGGGTGTTTTGTTGCTCCTTGGGACTCTCCACTCTTATTAGAACTTAGATAAACCTGCCTTGGATGAGGACAAGTTGACTTAGGCAAAAGGAAACCAATTCTGAACATGTGCTGCCTCTGCTATGCTGCTCACTGGGCTCTAGCTTGGGGTGTCTGTTTCATGAGTTTTTGCTATACTTCAAAAGGGTTTGTCCTGGGCAAACTTGTATCTTAGAGGGTTGGCTTGATGGTAGGCCATAGTGGGGGTGGTTGGGATGCCGTGGTGTACCTCCTAGATGTAGGGTTTGTTAATTGGTCTGCCTGGGCCTGAATGGCTTTGTTTCTGTTTTGTGTGGGTAATGTGGGTTGTGTTGGGGCTTGGCATGGGTTGTTGAACCCTGGACTGTCTTCTTAATTGGTGTGGCTTGGCCTGGCTTGACCTTGGCTTGTCATAGCTTGTTGTTTGGACCTTGTAACTCGAGCTTTCATCTGAGGGGTCAAGCTTGTCTTGTTTGTGGTTTGATCATCAAGACCCCTTGGGTGAGCTCCTGCTGCAGCCTCCCCAGGTTGAAAAGGGCTTGACCTCAAGTCTGTGTCTTCCTCCCCCTCAGAGTCTTCATAGAAGGGACTAAGATCTCCCACATTGAATGTACCATGGACTGCATACTCTCCTGGTAGATCAATTCTGTAGGCATTAGGACCTATCTTCTCTATGACTTGAAAAGGACCATCTGCTCTTGGCTCTAGCTTGTTCTTTCTCTTGGAAGGGAACCTTTTTTTCCTTAGGTTGATCCATACTAGGTCTCCTGGTGCAAAGTCTTTCTTGGTCTTAGGAACCTTGGCATTCTTCTTGTATAGATCATTAGCTTTCTCAATTTGTTTTCTGACTGATTCATGGAGTTTTAGCATTTGTTCCACCCTCTTCTTGGCATCATAGTGGATCTCTGACCTGCACACATTAGACAAACTCAAAGGCATTAAGGGGTTAGTACCATAGACCACTTCAAAGGGGGAGTGGCCTGTGGCTGCTGATGGAGCTCTATTGAAAGAGAACTCTACTTGAGCCAACTTCAAGTCCCAATCCTTGAGAGATTTGCTGACTATACACCTCAAGATCCTTCCCAAGGTCTTGTTGGTCACCTCAGTTTGGCCATCAGTTTGAGGATGATGGGAGGTACGAAATAACAACCTAGTGTTAAGCAGCTTCCATAATGTTCTCCAGAAATGGCTCATAAACTTTGTGTCTCTGTCAGACACAATAGTCCTTGGGACTCCATGTAACCTCACCAACTCATCAAGGTATAGCTCTGCTACACTCACATCATCCTCAGTCTTCTTGCAAGCAATGAAATGTGCCATCTTACTGAACCTATCCACAACCACCATGATAGAATCTTTCCCTCTTGCTGTCCTAGGTAATGCTACTATGAAATCCATACTTACATCTTCCCAAGGCCTACATGGGACTGGTAGGGGAGTGTAAGGTCCTGCTTGAAAACAACTCTTGGCCTTTTGACAAACTCCACACCTTCTGAGCACTATTTGGACTTGTCCCATCATCTTAGGCCAGTAGAATTGATCCTGTAGTATGTCCATAGTTTTCTGAACCCCAAAGTGTCCTCCAAGGCCACTTCCATGTACCTCCTTGATCAATAGACTCCTATAAGATCCACTGGGAACACACAGCTTGTTTCCTTTGAACAAGAATCCATTTTGCAGAGTGTAGGGTGAATCAATGGTCCTTGTTCCCTCTTTCTGTGCTAACCAATCTTCTGCAAAGTCTGGATCTTCCTGATACATATCTTTCATGAACTCAAAGCCAAGAACTCTTTGCTCCATGGTTGATAGCAGAGTGTACCTCCTAGACAATGCATCAGCCACCACATTTTGCTTGCCCTCTTTGTATTTGCTAGAAAAGGTGAATGATTGGAGGAACTCCACCCACTTAGCATGCCTATGACTGAGCTTATGTTGACCTCCTATGTACTTCAATGCCTCATGATCAGAGTGTAGGACAAAAGGCTTGGGCTTCAGGTAATGACTCCAATGTCTTAGAGCTCTGACAACAGCATAGAACTCTTTATCATATGTAGAATAGTTCAGCTTGGCACCACTTAGCTTTTCACTAAAGTAGGCTACAGGTTTCTTCTCTTGGATGAGGACAGCTATAATCCCCACTCCACTTGCATCACACTCAACCTCAAATAGGCAATCAAAGTTTGGCAACCTGAGGATAGGTGCACTGCACAAGAGCTTCTTCATGTGTTTGAAAGCCTGCAAGGCATTCTAAGTCCAAGTGAACTCTCCTCTCTTCTTACATTCAGTGAGGGGTGCTGCAATAGTGCTAAAATCTTTAATGAACCTCCTACAGAAAGAGGCTAGGCCATGAAACCCTCTCACTTCTGTAATGTTCTTAGGGATAGGCCAAGACTGCACTGCAATGATCTTATCTTGATCAACTGAATTGCCTCTACCAGATACCACATATCCTAGAAATTTGACTTCCTCAGTCATGAAGGTGCATTTCTCAAGCTTCCCAAAGAGCTTACTCTCCTTAAGAATGTCAAACACAGCCTCAAGATGTCTCAAATGATCATCCTTGCTCTGGCTGTAGATGAGGATATCATCAAAGTATACCACCACAAATCTCCCTAGGCAAGGCCTAAGTACTTCTGTCATCAATCTCATGAAGGTACTTGGGGCATTTGACAGGCCAAAGGGCATGACAAGCCACTCATAAAGGCCAAGCTTTATTTTGAAGGATGTCTTCCACTCATATCCCTCCCTGATCCTCAGTTGATGGTAACCTTGCCTCAAATCAATCTTAGAAAAGAACCTTGAGCCACTCAGCTCATCCAACATGTCATCAAGCCTAGGTATAGGGAACCTATACTTGACTGTGATGTTGTTGATAGCCCTGCTATCTATGCACATCCTCCAAGTCCCATCCTTCTTAGGAACCAATAAAGCAGGCACAACACATGGACTTAGTGACTCCCTTACAAACCCTTTACTCATCAACACTCCAACTTGTTTCTCAAGCTCTTGTGTAGCCTTGGGATCACACCTATATGCTAGTCTATTAGGTAGTCCAGACCCTGGCACAAGGTCTATCTGGTGTTCAATCCCTCTCAAAGGGGGTAAGCCATCAGGAAGTTCCTCTGGAAACACTTCCTTGAACTGATCAATGAGGGGCTTAACTTCTGCAGGGATTACCTTAGACTCCTCTTCCTGAACTTCTTTTCATAGAAGCATTAATATAGGGTTCTCTTCACTACACTCTTTGACCATTGCTGACTCAGATAGAAACAAGACTCCACTAAAATCTTCAGCCATACTAGGACTCCCATAGCTCTTCTGATGTGGTGGTAAGGGGGCTAATGTCACTTTCCTGCTCTCATGCTTGAAGGAATAGGTGTTGCTTCTTCCTTGGTGTATGGAGCTTTTATCAAACTCCCATGGCCTTCCTAATAGCAAGTGACAGGCATCCATTGGAACCACATCACATAATACTTCATCCTTGTACACACTTCCAATGGAGAAAGGAACCATACATTGCTTATCCACCTTAACCTCTGCTCCCTTACTCAACCATCTCAACTTATAGGGATGAGGGTGTTCTTGAGTGCTCAACTTCAGCTTATCAACCATAGGAACAGAGGCCACATTGGTACAACTACCTCCATCTATAATAAGGTTACAAACCCTCCCTTGTATGGTACATCTGCTTCTGAAAATGAGGGACCTTTGATCCTCCTCCAATGGTTTATGTTGTGAATGCATTACTCTCCATAGGACCAAGTTGTGGCCTGTGTCAAGGAGTGCCACTATTGCCTCCTGACTAGACTTTTCTTCCTCACTCATCACTTCTTCAACCTCAGGTTCATCCCTTTCATACTCAACTAGACCTTCTTTCTCCCAAGCCTCAACCTCAATTATAGTTAAGGTCTTCTTAGAAGGGCAATCCTTCCTGAAATGTCCATAGCCTTGACATTGGAAGCACCTAATTCTGTTTTCAATCAATGAAGTGCTTGACTTTTGACCCATGATGCCCTTTCCCTTATCTAAGGTAGGTGGGGGTGCTGTCTTAGGGGTATCCATGGTTCTCAACCCACTATAAGGTCTGGTTTGAAAAAGCCTAACAGGTTTTGGTGTAACAGGCTTGGTCTTCCCTTTCTTTTCAATCGTCAGAGATAAGTTGACAACATCATCAAATGACCACAGAGGTTGCATCCTAACCTTGTTAGCAATGTTCTTATCTAGACCCTCTAAGTACCTAGCAATCCTTTGCTCAGGTTTCTCATTTATATCACACTGCAAGGTGAGTTGTTCAAACTCTCTCAGATAAGATTCAACAGGTTTGTCTCCTTGTTTCAACTTAGACAATTTGATAAACAGATCCTGGGTGTAATCCTTAGCAACAAACTTGTCTAGTAGTTTCTTTTTCAGTTTAGTCCAAGACTTGATGGGTTCTTTACCTTCCCTAGCCCTTAACCCTTTCATAGTTTCATACCAAAGGGAAGCATACCCTTTCAGTTTAAGGATGGCTACTTTAAAAGACTTAGAATCTTTATATCCTTTGTACTCAAAGATCCTTTCTACTTCTCTTAGCCATTCTAACAAATCATCAGGATTAAGACTACCAGAAAACTCAGGGATATCTACCTTTAGATGCTTGTCTATGTGCCTGTGGATGGAAGCTCTGCTTCTAGTTGAGTCATCTGAGTCTGGATACTCTTCATACTCAGGTGGCCTTCCTCTTCCTCCTCCTTGGCCTCTTCCACGTCTTCTTCCTCTTCCTCCGGCAAGCAAATGGTTGCCTATTACCTGGTCCAGGGTTCTGGTTAGGGTGGTTACAATCCCAGCCAGATCCTTCATCCTTGCTTCTACTCCTGCCAGTCTCTCTACACTCATTGGGCTATTTTTGTGTTTTTAAATGTAGTTAGGGAAAATGAACTCACTAAGACTCTCAATCAAAGCTCTGATAACCAATTTGGAGTGTAAACTACTAAGGCTTACAAGTTTTAAAGAAACTTGATTAGATTGACTTAAACTGAGAACAATGTCAAGTAACAAATGGACATTGTTTTAGAGAGGGTGAATTGTTTAGCTGAAAACTCAAGGGATATGACTTAAAGACACTCCTCTACAGCAAGGCACAAGAGAAAGGACTTAAAGACTGATTTTAGAGACAGTTTTCAAGTGTTACAGCAAAGCACAAACACCCTAGACTAGACTCAATAGCAAGCAAGTTAACCACAGCAAGGCACAGATATAACTTGACTCACAAGACAAGGCACTGATCAAACACCTTGAAGATGTATCAGGCTTGTTTCAAACTACAGCTCTTAGCACAAGTTTGATAGATTTGAGGGATTTCTCAAAGTTAATTCATTCATAAAGTCTGCCTTACAACAACATACAAGACCTCCTTATATAGGGAGGCTGATATCTTGTGAACCATTGGATGTATAGATCATCCAAGGGCCAGCTTAGGATCTAAACTACTTCTACTGACACTAATTAAGAACCTCACAAGAGGACGAGTTTAACAACTAGCTAGTACAGACACAAAAGACACAAACAGACTGATGCAAAAAGCAATAAAGCAGTTTTTGTATTTTTCCTGAAATAGAACTTTGATGTTCTTGTTGTCTTGCTGCTTTGCTCTGGGTGTTTGGTTGCTCCTTGGGACTCTCCACTCTTATTAGAACTTAGATAAACCTGCCTTGGATGAGGACAAGTTGACTTAGGCAAAAGGAAACCAATTCTGAACATGTGCTGCCTCTGCTATGCTGCTCACTGGACTCTAGCTTGGGGTGTCTGTTTCATGAGTTTTTGCTAGACTTTAAAAGGGTTTAACCTTATCAAACTTGTAGCTTAGAGGGTTGGCTTGATGGTAGGCCATAGTGGGGGTGGTTGGATGCCCTGGTGTACCTCCTAGATGCAGGGTTTGTTAATTGGTCTGCCTGGGCCTGAATGGCTTTGTTTCTGTTTTGTGTGGGTAATGTGGGTTGTGTTGGGGCTTGGCATGGGTTTTTGAACCCTGGACTGTCTTCTTCATTGGTGTGGCTTGGCCTGGTTTGACCTTGCCTTGTCATAGCTTGTTGTTTGGACCTTGTAACTCGAGCTTCCATCTGAGGGGTCAAGCTTGTCTTGTTTGTGGTTTGATCATCAAGACCCCTTGGGTGAGCTCCTGCTGCAGTTTCATGCCAAGTTAACATTTTTGAATCATTGCTATTCGCAAACATCCTTATGAATCTTGGTATCACTGGAAAATACCATAACACCTTAGCCGGGATCCCTTCCTTATCCTTATAACGCCACTCAAAACAAACCGGACAATTGGTTAAGTTTTGATATAATTTTCGATACAATACGCAATCATTTGGACATGCATGTATTTTCTCATATTTCATACCCACCCCTCTAATTAGTTTTTTAGCCTCATATGTCTTAACGGGAAGAACATTACCATCTGGAAGCATGTCGTTTATCAAGGCTAATAAACTAGTGAAACACGTGTCACTAACCCCATTTGCCCCCTTGATATTATACAACTTCACCACAGCCGACATCTTTGTGTACTTACAACCAGGGTATAGAGGCGCTTCAGACTCACACAACTTCTCATACATGTTGTCAAGGTCATCCAAATTAATGTTTTCATCTTCAAAAGCATTTGATTCATCATCTTTTTCTTCATTATCTGTAGACCCAACATTCAACTCGTCTGCTTCCAACTCAACATACTCGGCAAACTCGGGATCATCAGTTATCCTTTCGTATACCTCAAGATCATCTTCTTCAAAATTATTATCTTCCTCTAATGATTCCCCATGAAAAATCCAACGGGTATAGGATCGACTAAAACTATACTTTTCTAGGTGAATTTTAACGTCCGGAATAGCCATATACCTAATATTACCACATCTTTCACAAGGGCATGGAATACTAGAAGAACCATTCAAATTGTTCGCAACGACTTCATAAAATTCAGCTAAACCATCCTTATAGTTTGGGTCACTCATATTCGCAGCATTCATCCAAGTTCGAGTCATTTATCTACATTCGTAGTATATATAGTAAGCCAAGTAATTCAGAAAATCCAACTAATTAAAACTAATTCAATAATAAGCCAACTAATTCAGAAAATGCAATGTATAAGGCAACTAATTCACAAATAAACGAAATTCAGGAAATCAATAAAGAAAAATTATTAGAATACCTGATTAATAAGAAATAGCAGACGGAGATGATGACAAAGAGACGATCAGGAAATCAATAAATTATTAGTGTTTGTGGTTTTGTGATGCAGTATAATCGCTTTGTGTTTGTGTTTTTGTGTTGCAGTACAGTATTATTAGTGTTGTGTGTTTTTTTCATCTTTATTAAAAGTATTGACAACGGTTATTATTCATAGTCACCGTTGTTATTAGGTTCCTTATTTACAACGGTTAACAAAGTTATATCCGTTGTTACAACTAACAACAACGTACAACAATAATCATATCCGTTGTTATTAATTTAAGCCAAATATTGCGCCAAATTAATAACATATTATAACAACGGGCTTTTCCTACCCGTTGTTATTACTTTTCCTTATTTCGCGCTAAATTAATAACAACGGATATAGAATAAACTGTTGTTATTAGTAAATTTATTTACAACGGTTATTTTAGTTCACGCCGTTGTTAAAACTAATAGCAACGTTCGAAAAACTAATACAGTTGTTATTAGGTTTAATAAAATTCCGCGGAAAAATAATTCTCCATTCCACAACGGTTTTTCTTTATTTTCGTGAGTATGCGTTGTTGATGGGGCGTTGTTATTGCATGAATTTGTAGTAGTGGAATGAACAGGTTGCTTGGATGGATTTTGCTTGTTTTTGGGTTCGGGTGTGAGCTAGCGACGTTGGATTTGACGATTCACCCATAGACGATCTTAGCTAGTTTGCTAAACAACTTTTATGTTTTATCACGTTTTGAGAGACTACGTCTCTTTGTAGTATGTTATACTTTAGCTTGTAATTATTTGACATTTCTCGTACTTTTCTTTTGGCATGTAAAATGTTTTAAAAATATCGTATCTTCCGCTATATAAATTGCATGCTTGTTATGTTTTATTTCCGCTATCGCGAGGGTTGTCGCAGTTGGTATCAAAGCCTATGACGCTCCCTACGCACACACGTGAACCCTAAACTTAAATTACTTGACCTTGAAATAATAAATGAGAGATGGATAGAAATTAAGGACTTTACTTGGTAGTCTCTTTGTTTATGCTAAGTGTTAGGATTAACCTCGATTTGTTTTTGTCTCTTATGAAGATTGTTAGACCTCGAGTAGTAGAGAATGTCAGACTCATCATAGATCAAACCATATATAATAAAGTTCGATTTCTCCTTTCGGACACACCATTTAATTGAGGTGTGCCAGGAGGAGTCCATTGTGATACTATACCACAATCTTTTAGGTGTGAATCAACTTCATTGTTCAAGTATTCACCACAATGATCGGATCGTGTGGCTTTAATCTTTTTATTCAATTGGTTTTCTACTTCATTTTGAAATTCTTTGAATTTTTCAAAAGCATCACTTTTGTGCTTCATCAACTAGACATAACCATATCTACTTAAGTCGTCGGTAAAAGTAATGAAGTAGTGATAACCACCTCTAGCTTGGATAGTCATTGGACCGCACACATCCGTATGTAGAAGGCCTAATACTTCACTTGCTCGTGTCCCTTTTCCCGTAAAAGGAGCACGAGTCATCTTGCCTCGAAGACAAGATTCGCATACACCATAAGATTCGTAATCGAATGGTTTGAGTACTTTAGATGAAACAAGTCTCTTTATGCGTCGTTCGTTTATGTGCCCAAAACGACAATGCCAAAGGTATGATTGATTAGGTTCACCTGTTTTGAGCTTCTTGTTTTCTACATGATAGACCTCTTTTGCAATATCTAGAACATAAATACCTCCAATTGAAATGGCCTCGCCATAAACCATTTCATTAAACGAGAAAGTACAACGATTGTTCTTAATAAAAAATGAAAAGCCTTCCATGTCTAACACGGAAATGGAGATAATGTTCTTGGTAAGAGTTGGTACATAATAGCAATTATTTAAATACAACACTGAACCATTGGGCAAAAGAAGAACGTAGGTGCCCACGGAAACTGCGGCTACCTTAGCTCCATTTCCCATGCGTAGGTATGACAACCCTCGCGAATGCGGAAATAAAACATAACAAGGATGTGATTTATATAGCAGAAAATACGGTATTTTTAAAACCTTTTTACATGCAATTAGAAAAGTACGAGGAATGTCAAAGATTACAAACGAAAGTATAATATACTACAAAGAGACAAGGTCTCTCAAAATGTTATCAAGTAACAAAGTTATTAGCAAACTGGCTAAACAACGTCTAGAGGTGATTCATCCAAGCCAACGCCCGCTAGCTCACACCTAAACCCAAAATACCACAAACAAAACTCCATCCAATCAAGCAACCTGTTCATCCATGAAAAACATGAACGCCACAGTCAGTGGGGAGTAACTCTGGGTTCTCCCAGCCATATCACAATAAACGTACATAAACGGAAATACAAAAGTAGAAGCATGCATATATAAATATACATGTGAAGTACGCGAAGGATAAATAGGCAATTCAATATATAAAGATAAGAGCATATGAAGTACAAATTCGTAATCATCATATTATAGAAAGACTCGGGGATGAAACTCTTAGGCAACCATACACTCTCACTAGGGCTTGCATCTCACCGTTAGCGACATAAGTTTGATAAGATTGAGACTCGACAAATAAACCATGCCAAGTCATCCAAAGATCACAAATAATCAATCATATAATCATCTATTCAAACGTACAATACAATGACGACATCTCTAAAGGTAAATGACACGCACTAGCACCGTGTACATGCAAGTATGATTAAAAGGCATCCACGGGATAAAACATTGCCCTGAACGCATACATGATTCAATTCATTTCGTATATGTAGACTAATTTCCTCCTGGTAGGACGACGATCATAATACGGTCCTAGTCTAAACCTGGCCAGACTCTCAGAATAAAGGTTTTCTAATTCGACATGCGATGACATTTCGCATCCAAGACTCGGTCAATCATAGACGCCGAGTACCCCAAATTCGGTAAACCTTCACGAAAGAGGCGGAAAAGAGCACAAGCCTCACAAAAAGCGCTACACTACATGCAATGACACCACCTCGCAAGTATACAACATTTGACGGCCGGGTCGATCAACGCAAAGCGTTCGCCTCTCAACAACGTCGTCATATGCCCACTAACACATGCAATTAAGCAGTAAGGATACACTCCTCGTTCCGACATTCCAGCCTTACGAACGTGGAGGTAGCCAAGGGAATGAGAGTACAAAGCACATTACAAATAGTGCACAAACCGTAACATGTGTAAAATCGATTCAAAGTGGGATATATGAAAAACCGTCACAAAACATGAGCATAGGGAATTATATAAATTTAACTATGATAAAAATGAATCAATACATGATACATAAGCATTAGAACAAGTTTATGAAGCATAATAAATAAGAAACATAGATCCCCTCTCGAAACAACATGTTTGGAAACCAACTAAAACAAGGGTCCACTTCAAACGGTCATAACTAGAGTTATAAACATTCAAATGCAGAAAATCCAAGTGGAGGTGATAGCTTATCCTTATAAGGTTCGAACGATAGGTCACAAGTCCAAAACAAGCAAGTAACGAAGGAGATATGGTCATTTTACGAAAAGGGGTCGGTGCAGTGAGTCCCAGCCGGTCAGGGGGACCGGCGGCCGGGTACCCGGCTGGGAACACATTCACCCGAGAGCAATAACTCTTCAATCATCCATTTTCAATTATCATAAATAACTACTATCAACTATCAATAATCATTAATTATCAACAACAATCATCAACAAACAACACTCATCATCAACAACAAAAGTTCTATGAATACTAATCCTATTCCAAATACGATTATTAACATAGAAAACACATTAAAACACGTAATGATATCGAGTAACCCTTCACCGTTACCTTTTTGCGTCTTCAATCCTCTTCTAGGTCCTCTTCTATCAAATAGTAGTCTTTTTCGAGGTCTTGAAGGTCACCACCTACAATTAGATAATAAAAGATGAATATAATTCCCTTTGAGAAAGACGGATAAATTGAAAAGCGAGAAAGACGGTAATTTTATTACCAAATAAGATAGAGGACGATGAGAGGGGAAGAATAAGTCGAACTTTAGTGAACTTGAGCGAGTAACGAAGAAGTAGCGACGATTTTGAGATTGAGCAAATATGGAACTTAGGTTTTGGTGGTCACTTGATGAAGAACAAGAAGTAAGTGGAAAATGAGGGAGTTAGGGTTATGAGGTGAGTGAGTGGAAAAAGTTGAGGGAAAAAGCCCAAAATTCGCCTTAAGGCGTAACTCACACGAAATTTCGAGTAGAGTCCGAAAACGAACTCGGATTTTCTAAATTAGACACGGGAAATTTAATTCTAGACTAAAACTAAAATTTCGCTGAAAAGTATCCGTATAATATTTTTAATATAAAATTAGGGTACATTTGCGGGTGTTACAATCACCCCACCTTTTAAAAAGTTTCGTCCTCGAAACTTGAGAGTAGAAAACAGAAGTATCAAGGACAAGAATCGGTTTTCAAAATTAATACGAAAACTTTTATAAGGGAAACATTTATGAAACGAGGTTCATCTCGAAAATGGTTTAAGGAAATTTTTCATATGTGCGAAACTTTATTTACGGATCTCAAGAGTGCCCGTCGCGAACGAGAACACTATTTATCCAGATCAAATCAATGTCAAAATAGTGAAATCGAAAATCAAACAAGCGTTAGTAAGTGCAGGACTAGTCACCAGACGTCTCCAATAACAAGTCCAAACATCCAACCAAACGCAAAATCCAAATATAAAAGCGAAAGAAATCTATTTTCTCCAAAAAGAGGGTACAAAATCCACCCTTAGACTTCGTTGAAAAGTTAAATTTGGAATACAACATGGAAATTTGAAGATTTTCTCAAAGATAAACTCAAAATAACACGACATTACACGTACATAGAGCGACTCGAGCATCACAAACACAATTCAGGGTACGAAAATGTATACAAAACACGCAGAAACAAAACAAATCGAACTCTTAGGGATATGAAGATCACGATGAAGTCGGCAGGAAGATCTACAAGAATTCGACATCACTAACTCTACTAATAAACTAGTACTCAAGAGAATGTAATTTACCTCAATTACACTTTAACCATCCTAAATTGCCAAACTCGATAAACATTATTTACAACAATCACAATTCAAGCAACAAACATAATTATCTAAGATCCAACTAGCCTCATCCCATATCTCACGACAAGGAAAAATCCACAATCCATTATCGATTATAATAATTCTTTAATACGCCATAACATCCTTAATTCGATCATTACTACGCTCGAAGCCTCAAATATAAATAGTCACATTAGCAAACTATGGTGGTTACTAATCCTCAAGATAAATGGGTTCACCATTCTAACTCTATAATCCATAACAACTGAGCACTCACTATCCAAACCTTGCAACGAACATTTCTCAATCTCAAACTATGATTCCTTAAGAATAAAACAGAATTACTAATTCCAAACCACAAATGAACATTCACTTGGCAATCAGACAACCATTCAAATCATCTAGTTCATCTAAAATTCAAAATGAATCGATTTTCATTTATGACAATATTCCTCAAACTTTGGTTACCGGCTTAATTACCCTAAAGCAAAGTCTCTTTTAGAATCCACCAATTAGAGACATATAATTCCCAAATGATATCCCAAGCAACCGTTATGATACCCAACAACAACGAACTATTATCATGATGACCTCAATTCTCAAAATAACACTAGAATACCAAGCTCCAAATCTAAAACCACTAAGAGAGGATACATTATCACTAATAGGATTCATCCTAGAGCTTAAGTCCTATTTTCCATGATAAAAAACAACATGAAATTTGCTAAATCCAAATACACATATTCTAACTAAAGAATCCCCAAAATACTTTACACTTATTCTCTAAGCCTTACAAACGGAATATCCAATCCACTAGAGAAAAGATGAAGTAGCAACGAGTTAGGAAACGATAAGGAATCTCAAGGAGAACACGAGAATAAATCAGGCACGAGATTACAAGAGATGAACGCTGAAAATAACGAGGCCAAGAAAGAGACAAAGCAGATAGTAGAGTTATGAAGATATCCGAGTAAGAAATAAGATATGAGCATGCGATCTCTTAAAGATAAATTTTAACAAAAACTTGCAAGGATGGAAATGGAAACAGATAATGGTACGAGTAAAGGTATAAGGTTTAAACCACAAAATTCTCCTTTCGAACTCAGGGCGATAGTAAAACAACTTAATTATTCCTTTACAAAGGTCTCTCACAAGGGGCCATCACACCACGTACAATCATCAAAGTAAGGTACACCTAGATTCGATAAATTGACTACAACCCAATTCATCCATCCGTTCACATAACATGGATTCCCAATTGCGTAATTGCAACACAAGCATAGTAACACTATCTTAACTTTAAAATTTGACACACTCTCAAAGGTTTCAAAACCGAAGGTCTAACAAGGAATTCTTCATACTAATCTCTTTTCAACTCCTATGGCCCACAAGGTAGAACACCGAACAAAACGACATCATCAACATCTTAAGGCATCACCGTCATAGCCAATCTAATCAAATTCCACTCATGCCATAATCCTTAAGTAACATGGTTTAATCTATCATGACGACTTACTACCTCAACCAAGTCTCCGATACCATGATATAAGATCATATTTTTAAATCCAAGAATTATAGCCAAGTACTTTTCCACCAAGTGTATACTCTAACACATAATCTAGAATCCACAAGAAGTCACTTAGTCTCAAAAGCATTTTACACCTCAAGGCATCATTCAAACTCCTAAGTTCAAAAGATTAAATCACTAATGGGTTAAGGAGTCCTAGCCAACTCATTCAACCTTACACCATCAAATACCATGAACTATTCACACATGAGTCATGGCAAGCATTAAGCATTAAAATCATCGAACTTATCTTACCACCATTTCTCAGAGATACAACCAATCACCACTATAGGGTGAATTTAGATCTACACCATTTTCCTCAAATCACAAATTCATTCTAACAAACACTAATATTCCACAAAGTTCAAAGTTCTTCCGACCAAGTATAATATACCACAAACAAATGGGTATGACATCCATAAAAATGTTACATGAGGAAGTTGAGGGTACTAATGGTAAGATGGAGGAAACTATCAAGCGTAATTTCCAAGAGGCAACCAAGTTGGAAGAGAAAGAAGCACCTAGATAGAAGGAAGAGAGCATACATGATACATTAAGGACGAGAGAAATCATCGATGAGGAAGAAATACACTTCAATTAGGCTTGTCAATCTTCAAATCTTCGGTAGAGGATACTTCTTCTAGGTAACACATGATCCACCTCAAGACGGTAGATACAAACAAACATCACTCAACACAATCAACAAACAAGTTAGAACCTAACAAACATCAAGTACACCAAAGACTACCAAGTAAAAACCTTAACTTCAACCCATCTCTCATTTATTATTTCATGGTCAAGTAGTTTAAGTTTAGGGTTCACGTGTACGCGTCGGGAGCGTTTAAGCTCTGATACCAACTGTGACAACCCTCGCGAATGCGGAAATAAAACATAACAAGCATGTGATTTATATAGCGGAAAATACGGTATTTTTAAAACCTTTTTACATGCAATTAGAAAAGTACGAGGAATGTCAACGATTACAAACCAAAGTATAATATACTACAAAGAGACAAGGTCTCTCAAAATGTTATCAATTAACAAAGTTATTACCAAACTAGCTAAACAACGTCTAGAGGTGATTCATCCAGGCCAACGCCCGCTAGCTCACACCTAAACCCAAAATACCACAAACAAAAATCCATCCAATCAAGCAACCTGTTCATCCATGAAAAACATGAACGCCACAGTCAGTGGGGAGTAACTCTGGGTTCTCCCAGCCATATCACAATAAACGTACATAAACGGAAATACAAAAGTAGAAGCATGCATATATAAATATACATGTGAAGTACGCGAAGGATAAATAGGCAATTCAATATATAAAGATAAGAGCATATGAAGTACAAATTCGTAATCATCATATTATAGAAAGACTCGGGGATGAAACTCTTAGGCAACCATACACTCTCACTAGGGCTTGCATCTCACCGTTAGCGACATAAGTTTGATAAGATTGAGACTCGACAAACAAACCATGCCAAGTCATCCAAAGATCACAAATAATCAATCATATAATCATCTATTCAAACGTACAATACAATGACGACATCTCTAAAGGTAAATGACACGCACTAGCACCGTGTACATGCAAGTATGATTAAAAGGCATCCACGGGATAAAACATTGCCCTGAACGCATACATGATTCAATTCATTTCGTATATGTAGACTAATTTCCTCCTGGTAGGACGACGATCATAATACGGTCCTAGTCTAAACCTGGCCAGACTCTGAGAATAAAGGTTTTCTAATTCGACATGCGATGACATTTCGCATCCAAGACTCGGTCAATCATAGACGCCGAGTACCCCAAATTCGGTAAACCTTCACGAAAGAGGCGGAAAAGAGCACAAGCCTCACAAAAAGCGCTACACTACATGCAATGACACCACCTCGCAAGTATACAACATTTGACGGCCGGGTCGATCAACGCAAAGCGTTCGCCTCTCAACAACGTCGTCATATGCCCACTAACACATGCAATTAAGCAGTAAGGATACACTCCTCATTCCGACATTCCAGCCTTACGAACGTGGAGGTAGCCAAGGGAATGAGAGTACAAAGCACATAACAAATAGTGCTCAAATCGTAACATGTGTAAAACCGACTCAAAGTGGTATATATGAAAAACCGTCACAAAACATCAGAATAAGGAATTATATAAATTTAACTATGATAAAAATGAATCAATACATGATACATAAGCATTAGAACAAGTTTATGAAGCATAATAAATAAGAAACATAGATCCCCTCTCGAAACAACATGTTTGGAAACCAACTAAAATAAGGGTCCACTTCAAACGGTCATAACTAGAGTTATAGACATTCAAATACAGAAATTCCAAGTGGAGGTGATAGCTTAACCTCTTAAGGTTCCAACGGTAGGTCACAAGCCCAAAACAAGCAAGTAAGAAAGGAGATATGATCATTTTACGAAAAGGGGTCGGTGGTGTGAGTCTCAGCCGGTCAGGGGGACCGGCGGCCGGGTACCCGGCTGGGAACACATTTACCCGAGAACAACAACTCTTCAATCATCCATTTTCAATTATCATAAATAACTACTATTAACTATCAATAATCATTAATTATCATCAACAATCATCAACAAACAACACTCATCATCAACAACATAATTTATATGAATACTAATCCTATTCCCAATACGATTACTAACATAGAAAACACATTAAAACACGTAATGATATCGAGTAACCCTTCACCGTTACCTTTTTGCGTCTTAAATCCTCTTCTAGGTCCTCTTCTATCCAATAGTAGTCTTTTTCGAGGTCTTGAAGGTCACCACCTACAATTAGATAATAAAAGATGAATATAATTCACCTTTGAGAAAGGCGGATAAATTGAAAAGCGAGAAAGACGGTAATTTTATTACAAAATAAGATAGAGGACGATAAGAGGGGAAGAATAAGACGAACTTTAGTGAATTTGAGCGAGTAACGAAGGAGTAGCGACGATTTTGAGATTGAGCAAATATGGAACTTAGGTTTTGGTGGTCACTTGATGAAGAAGAAGAAGTAAGTGGAACATGAGGGAGATAGGGTTATAAGGTGAGTGAGGGGAAAAAGTTGTGGGAAAAAGCCCAAAATTCGCCTTAAGGCGTAACTCACACGAAATTTCGAGTAGAGTCCGAAAACGAACTCGGATTTTCTAAATTAGACACGGGAAATTTAATTCTAGACTAAAACTAAAATTTCGCTGAAAAGTATCCGTATAATATTTTTAATATAAAAATAGGGTACATTTGCGAGTGTTGCAGCAGGTCCACGTCACCCTTGGCTATTGCTTACGCGTCCTTCAGCCCCTATACATGATTACAAAGGTCAGAACCACAACCGGTATCAAATACCCAAGAAGATGTACTAGCAAAGTTAATATCTATCATATAGAATGATGAAAGAATTTTACCTGATGTTGTCACACAACCGTCCTTCTTGTCTTTCAAGTATTTAGGGCAATTGCTTTTCCAATGCCCTTTGCCATTACAATAATAGCAATCCGCCTCTGCCTGTTTGTTGACTTTGGGCTTGGGCTTAAAAAAGACCTTGCCCTTTCCCTTGCCGATTTTCTTGAAAAGAGTCTTACCCTTTCCTTTGTCCTTCTTCACCCCTAGGCTCATGTTCTTCAATTTCATTGAAAGAACGTCCTTGAGTTCACTCCCACTAGCCTCCATGTCCCTCTCCACTTGGGTGAGGAGTGCATGGAAACTCTTTTCCATGCCATTCATGTTATAGTTCACCCAAAATTGGGTGAACTTTGGTGTGAGTGAATTAAGGATTCTACCCACCACTAACTCCTTTGGTATTTTGCACCTTAGACGCTCTAAGGTGTCGGCGTGTTCAACCATTTTGAGCACGTGTGGGCCAAGGTTTTGGCCCCTTTGAAGCTTAGTGTCAAAGAATTTCGTAGCCTCCTCATATTGGAGAATTTGAGGGGCTTGCGAAAACATCGTCGTTATCCTCGTGAATATCGCATATGCATCAAGAGATATCAATTGGAGTTTGAGTTTGGGTGAGATTGACCTAATCAAGACATTCTTGACGTCATTGGCAACCTTCAAATAAAGGTCATATTCGGCCAGAACTACCGCGCACGATCTTGGCCCGGGTTCGATGGGGAGCTCTTCGACCAAGAAGCGAAGCACGTTCTCGAATATCGCGGCTCTCTTGATCGTTGATTCCCATTCAACGAAGTTACTACTGTAACAACCCGTAATTTGAAAGACCGAAATTATATTTGAAAAATAATAAATTTAATTTATTTTAATTTATTACGATTTATTTGAATTTATGATAATTTAATAAAATTATTTTGAATTTATTTGGAATTAAAGAGTAAGTTTTACGGTTTAAACCCGAACTTCATTTAACTATTCCCGAGTCAACTTAAGTCCCGAAACAAACCCAAAACCCGACTCCTACAAGTGCCACACACCCAAAACACCTTTTTCCCTCATTTTAGATCTTTTGATTACTTTGATTAAACTAATACAAATATCTAAGATATTTGTAACTTTATCGATCTGTCAACTTAAATTCCACAACAAATCGCTTAAAAACAGACCCGATTTCTCCTTCATCCACACGCCTCTTCCCCCTTGTTCCCTTAGGATTAGATATTTTCATTAAACTAACATAATATCTAATAATATCTATATATTTGATTAAACAAACATAATATCTAAAAATAGCTAGATATTTACCATAATATATTTATAAAACCCGAGTCAATCCCGTAACAACAAGTTCTAAACCCGACTCCCATTAATCCCTATATTACACGGCATCAACCCTCCCCTCTTACTCACCAATTACCTTCTTATTTTACATTAAATCAACTTAATATCTTTTTACTACCTTCTTTAATATAATCATAATCGTTCTTCGTGTTCTTGATCGTTCTTGAGCAAAATCGTCACAAAACCTACGTT
The DNA here is from genome assembly GCA_022085475.1 of Heliosperma pusillum. NCBI lineage: Eukaryota > Viridiplantae > Streptophyta > Magnoliopsida > Caryophyllales > Caryophyllaceae > Heliosperma > Heliosperma pusillum. The sequence goes on from JAIUZE010018393.1 coordinate 21,081, forward strand.
ACTTGGCCTAATCCGTTCTAAATTATATTTCTAAAGTCTCCTCTCCGCTCTTCATCTCCGTGTACGTTTCATTTTCAATTCCGACAAAATCGTTTTCAACACTTTAATTGTTGAAATCAAGTTTTAATTCTAATATTGTTATTTTTGTCATTTCTTATAGGAGAAGATTATGAAGACGAGTTTGGTGACTCGTATATTTTAGAAGAAAAATAGTAGACGGGTTTTTAGGTCTTATTTTGGGTGCTATTTGGTTTTGTGCTAGCTAAGGTAACGATTACCGAGTTACTCGACGAATTAATGTCACATACTTTTTATGTCGTTTTTGTTATTTACGGTTTTAAGTAGTAACATGCTAGGTTGTTATTATTATGAAGTTTTATGAGTTTTTAACATGTTTAATGTTTTTGACATGTTGGATGATTTGTTCATAATCATAATTTTAGTATGAATGATGGTTGAATTGGTTGTTAAAATGGATGGTTGTTAATTAAAACATGTTAGAAATAAATTTGGGGTTGTTGTTGGTGGTGGCCGTGTGTGGTGGACGAGAACAGGCCGGTTCAGGCCGGTTCAGCCCGGTTCAGGCCCGGTCCAGGGCGGTCTGGGTTGGTCCGTTATTGGCCCTTTGGGCTTGTGTCGATACTTGATTGTTTTGTTGTTGTTTTGACGGGTTTTAAATATGTTAAGCATGCGGGAAATATTAAGAAACGATTTTAGAAATGTTTGACCAAAACCGGCCCAAACCAGCCCGTGGACCCAGTCCAGGCTCGGTCCAGCCCATGACCCGTGAGCCCTCTTTTGGGCTTGTGACGGTTTTTGAGTTTATTGTTATTATTATATCATGTTTTGTAATATTTAGCAAGTGGGAAATTTTAATAAGTAAATTATTTAATTAAACAGTTTTCATAATATTATTATTTCTCACATGTTAGAAATTATAGCATGAGATTGTAGTTTAATTTGATATCCTTTAAGTCAAGCGGGTTTCGTAAGAATTAATAATTCACATGTTAGAAATTAGAATAAAATGGCATGAAATGAATATGATGTTCTTATGTGCAAGCCTAAATGGCTAAGACTCTGTTTCTAGCCGGTTTGACCAAACGGGTTTGGTCAAACTATGATCTAGTCAGCCCCGTTTTGACTGATGACCCGTCGCGGGACTCGGGTCGGGGATTTGTCTTCAGGTAAGGTTTTCTTCCTTTTCTCGTCTTGTCTTTTGGAAGCCCATCTTTCAAGGCCCCTAGGTTTGCGGACCAAGGGTATAAAAGAAGATTTCTGAAGAGAGGCAAGGGCATGAAGCATTCACCATACAACATCATATTTTCCTTAGCATTTCTCTCTTTTTGTTCTTCAAGTTTGGCTTTTGTAATAGGTTTTTCCTTAGAAATTGGTTGTATTATGAAGACTATGGGTAGCTAATCTCCTTTTGCTTAGTGTAATTTGAACAAGTTCTTCCCTTTTAGCATTGTAAGACTTTCTAATCCTTCCTTCTTTATTTAATTCCATCTTCCTTTGTTGATTTTCTTTGTTGAATGAATTGTTGTTAAGACCAACCATCTTAGTAATTATTTGTTTGATTAATTTGCATTGTCTTGATGAATTTGGTTGATTTGTCTTGATATTTGTTGATGCAACTTGAAAGATTGTAACTTTGGTTTAAAAGTTAGAATCTTTTGAGTGGAATTTGGGTTTTCATGTATTTAGAACATGGTTTAATGTTTTAGTTCATGAATCTAGCATGCTTCTTTGGTTTTGTGCTTAAAGCTTGCATCTTTATTTATGCTTATGGTTTAATAAGTATGGGTTTAGTTGTATTGGGTCATTTATGGATGGTTTAATTCATGGTGGCTAATTCTTTGAAGTTTGCAATAGATAAATAGAGAAGGGAGGAAAGGAGGGATCTTTACTTTGTTAATTATGGGGGAACTTGGGATAATTGCACTAAGTTGTTTTTCTTTATTTGAATCTTTGATCATTTAGTTGTTATTGGTGATTCTAGGATTGATAATCTTTTCTCATGAAAAACTTTCTCCCTATTTGTTATCTACATGTTTACCATTGTGAATATCATAGTTTGTAAGTAATTCTAGTCTTTGTTTCAATTAGTGTTTAATTTGTGGTTAGATTTATTAATTTGTTTAATCGGTTTTTAGCAAGAGTCTAGATTAGATTATTAGCATTCACCGCCTTCTCTTGGGTTCGATCCTTGTCTTACCCTTACTACCCTTTACTTAGGATAGTTTGAGTCTAGATTTGGTTTTATAAATTGTTATTTGGCATAGCTAGTTTCCGGAATTAACGACCCCGAAAATAAGCTCGTCAAATTTGGCGCCGTTGCCGGGGAAGGCAATTTAGCTAATTTATCAAATTGAAACTCTTGTTAGCGTCATAATTTGTTTAGATTGTTTTTCAAACATTTCTTTTTGTATTGTTTGTAGGTTACTTGGTGTTGAAGTTACTAATTGTGTTGTTGAAGTGTTTTAGAGTTTATGCCTAGGTCACAAGAAGGACTTGGTGACCAAGACATTGACCCGGCTTCTAGTAGCATTTCCAATTGGTTGTTTTCGAATCCCCTCTATAGGAGACCCTTTTGGAGGGAGCCTAGTGAAGAGGAGTTTGAGAACAATATTTTTCAAGAACCACAAGAACAAGTGTTTGTGTCACCACCTAGATCACCACCTAGGAGACCACCACCTTTGAACATCATCTACCCACCCGAAATGGAAGATAATAGAACTATTGGTGAAATCCGGGCAAGAAACTATGAAGAGCAACCGTTGTGTATCGCATACCCTCCCATGGGGGATGTCAATTTCGAGCTAAAGGGGTTCTTTGTTCATAATTTGCCAAGATTTCATGGAATGGTGGGGAATGATCCCAATAGGCACTTGGCCGAATTTCACATGATATGCCAAGGGGCCATCCCTCAAGGAGTGACCGAAGACCAATTTAAGCTTAGGGCATTTCCTTTCTCTCTACAAGATGCCGCTAAGGAGTGGTTATTTTGTCTTCCGGCCCATTCCGTAAATACTTGGGTGGGTTTGAAGAAGAAATTTCTTGAGAAATACTACCCGGATTCTAGGCACAACCACTCAAAGAAGCTCATCACTACCATTGAGCAAGACATGGGGGAAACTCTCTATGACTATTGGGAGCGATTCAAAAGCCTCGTGGCTAGGTGCCCGTATCATGGGATGTCGGGGGATGATCTATTGACGGCTTTCAATGAAGGATTATGCCAAAATGACCAACGGATGATTATAGCCGCCACCGGAGGTGGTATTGATACACTTAATGTGGCCGAGGCCAACAACATTATTGAGAAGTTGGCTATGAATACAAGAAGCTACGGGAGGAAGAATGAAAGGGGAGGAAGCTCTAGAAATGTATCTTCCATGGAAGATTCTCATGCCTCTCAAAATCACAAAATCATGCAAGAGATGGGTGAACTCAAAAGCTTGGTATCCAACTTGGTTGTCAACAAAGGTAGTTCATTTTCTCAACACCCCGAACCGCTTGAATGTTCTTATTGTGGAGGTGACCATGCTACAAATACTTGTTACATCATGATTGAGCAAGGAGCCACCATGGAGAGTGTCAATGCCATGGGGTATGGGAATTACAATGCTAGAAACCCAAGTGGTGGAGGGATGTATAACCAAGTGGGAAATCGTGATCTTTTGGGGTGGGGAGGAGACAAGTCAAAGAGTTTTGAAAATGGTCAATTCAATCACTTGAGAGCCCAAAATCCAACCCAAAACCGAAACACAAATTTCAACCAAAACCCCCAAAGAAATTTCAACAACAACAACCCAAGACCCAACAACTCAAATTTTCCAAATAATTCTCAATCCCAAAGACAACCAAACCAAAACCCAAATCAAGGGAATTCTTCTTCTCAAGGGAACTTGAGTGACATCTTGCAAACACTTCTTGCCAATCAAGAGAAGGATAGGGAGGAAGCAAGGAGGGATAGAGAGGAAGCAAGGAAGGATAGGGAGGCTAACAACCTTAGGGTGAACAACTTGGAAACCCAACTATCCCAAATGGCCTCAAATTTGTCAAAATCCCAAGCCTCAAGCTCCACAAGATTCCCATCTCAAACCATTCCCCCACCAAGGGAAAATGCTAGTGCCATGACATTGAGGGGAGGCAAAGAGTTGGAAGTACACCCCCTTGGCAAAGGAAAGGAAAAGATGAAGAATATTGAGATGGAAACCATTGAGATTGAAGACCAAGGAGAATTGGTGGTTGGTCAAGAAGAGATATTGAGAAATGAAAAAGGGGCATCCAAAAGCATGGACCCAAAGGGAGAAAATTCAAGGAAGAGCAAGGACACTATTGAAGATGATGAAGTGGAGGAGTACATACCGGAAGTCCCATTTCCTAGTGCTTTGATAAGCACAAGGAAATATGCCAAGGAGAATGACTTATATGAGACTTTCCGGAAATGTGAGGTTAACATTCCTCTCCTTAACTTGTTGAATAGTGTCCCTAGGTATGCAAAGTTTTTGAAAGAACTTTGCACACCTAGGAGAAATCCAAAGAAGGGAACCCATAAGGTTAGGGTGAGGGAACATGTGTCGGCCATTTTCAAACAAAATTTACCAAAGAAATGTGGAGACCCGGGCATGTTCACTATTCCTTGCACTATTGGGGGAAAGAGTTTTAAACGTGCCATGCTAGACTTAGGGGCTTCTATAAATGTCATGCCTCTATCTATTTATGAGACCCTAGGTTTAGGACCTTTGTCTAAAACCGGGGTAGTCATTCAACTTGCCGATAGGTCTAGTGTTTACCCCAAGGGTATGGTAGAGGATGTACTAGTGGAAGTCAATAATCTTGTCTTTCCGGCGGATTTCTACGTCTTAGATATAGAATCTAGCACTAGTGCCACCCTCTCTTTCTTGGTAGGCCGTTTATGAAAACTTCAAATACCAAGATCGATGTTTCAAACGGGTGCTTGACTATGGAATTTGAAGGAAAAAGGTTAACTTACAATATATATGACTCCATGAGGCACCCGAGTGACCATCAATCTTGTTTCTTCTTGGATATCTTTGAGCCATTAGTGAATCAAATGTATAAACTTTGTGATAGAGACCCACTCGAGGTAGCTTTAACTAACCCCATGGAAGAGGAAGGTTTGCGCTTGTTGTTGGCTTTTGATGTGCAGGAATGTCTTGAGGAACTGGAGAAGGAGGAGCCAATAGAAACATATGAGGAGATCAACGTCATAGAGATGCTGAAAACAGGGCAAGGCAGTGCTCGACGCAGCCTGCGTCACACGACGCAGCCTGCGTCGTACGACGCAGCCTGCGTCACTGGACGCAGCCTGCGTCCTGCACTGGCTAACTTGTCCGAGTTGTTTGCCTTGAGTATTCCACTCCACAAGCCCCTCCCTTCCATTATCCAAACTCCTAAGGTCGAGTTGAAGACCCTCCCAAGCCATTTAAAGTACATCTTTCTAGGGGACAAGAACACCCTACCACTTATCATTTCAAGCACACTCACCGAGGACCAAGAAGGCAAATTGGTATCACTACTTGAAAAGCATAAGGAAACATTTGGGTGGAGAATAGCGGACCTAAAAGGGATAAGCCCGGTGACTTGCATGCACAAGATACGGCTTGAAGTGGATGCCAAACCGGTCCGACAACCCCAAAGGAGGCTCAATCCACCCATGGCGGAGGTAGTACAAGAAGAGGTAATTAAGCTATTGCAAATGGGTATCATTTTCCCTATTTCCGACTCTCGTTGGTTTAGCCCAACTCAAGTCGTACCCAAAAAGGGAGGAGTGACGGTAGTCAAGAATGCACAAGGAGACTTGGTCTCCACCCGACCCCAAACCGGTTGGAGAGTGTGTATTGACTACCGCCGCTTGAATGCGGTAACATTGAAAGACCATTTCCTGCTACCATTTATTGATCAAATGTTAGAAAGATTAGCGGGGAAAGCTTTCTATTGTTTCCTTGACGGTTACTCGGGGTATTTTCAAATCCCAATTGCACCCGAGGACCAAGTCAAGACCACATTCACATGCCCATTTGGTACTTTTGCTTATCGTCGTATGCCCTTTGGTTTGTGTAATGCACCGGGAACTTTTCAACGGTGCATGTTGAGTATGTTCTCCGACTATGTAGAACGAATCATAGAAGTATTCATGGACGATTTCACCGTCCATGGGGACTCCTATGATGCATGTCTAAAACACCTTGCTCTTGTCTTAGAGCGATGCCAAGAGTCCCATCTCATTTTAAATTCCGAAAAATGTCATTTCATGGTGACTAGTGGCATCGTTTTGGGACATGTAGTGTCGGAAAAGGGGGTTGAGGTGGATAAGGCTAAGGTTGACATCATAAAAACTTTACCTTATCCCTCTAACACCCGAGACATTAGGTCTTTTCTAGGACATGCCGGTTTCTACCGGAGATTTATTAAGGATTTTTCCAAGATTGCTAACCCTTTATGCAAGCTTTTGCACAAGGAAGCGGAATTTGTTGTTGATGATAAATGTAGGAAAGCATTCAATGACTTGAAGGAGAGATTGGTCACCGCACCAATTATTCAAGCACCACGATGGGATCTTCCATTTGAAATCATGACCGATGCAAGTGACTATGCATTGGGAGTGTTTTTGGGTCAAAAGAGTGACAAGGGACCCCATGTGATCCAATATGCTTCTACCCTCTTGAATGATGCTCAAAAGAACTATTCCACGACGGAGAAGGAATTCCTTGGTGTGATTTATGCTCTAGAAAAATTCCGGTCTTATCTCTTGGGCACAAAGGTGATCATCTACACCGATCATGCCGCCATTCGATACCTTGTGGCAAAGAAGGATGCAAAGCCAAGGTTGTTGAGATGGATCCTTCTTCTAAGTGAATTTGATGTGGAAATAAAAGACAAGAAAGGAGTGAAGAATGTGGTGGCGGATCATTTGAGCCGGCTTAACCATGAAGGAAGACCATCATGCCCTATTGAGGAGGTTGAAGGAGGTCTCCCTCATGAGTCACTTTATGCTATACAAGTGGAAGAGCCATGGTATGCTACCATGGTCAACTATTTGGTGACAAAGCGGCTTCCAAGCCATTTCTCTTCTCATCAAAAGAGCAAAGTCAAGTCCGATGCCAAGTACTATACTTGGGATGATCCTTACTTGTGGAAATTTTGCCAAGATCAACTTGTGAGAAGATGTGTGCCCGAGAGTGAAATTCCTTCCATCCTACATCATTGTCATGACTATGCTTATGGAGGGCATTTTGGGCCACAAAGAACCGCTAGAAAAGTGCTTGAATGCGGTTTCTTTTGGCCAAGTCTTTTCAAAGATGCCCACAAATTTGTAAAAACTTGTGACCGATGTCAAAGGGTGGGGAATTTGACAAACAGGAATGAGATGCCACAACAACCTCTTCTTTATTGTGAGATCTTTGATGTGTGGGGAATTGATTTTATGGGCCCTTTTCCAAATTCCGGTGGTTATCTATACATCCTCTTGGCGGTGGACTATGTATCAAAATGGGTCGAAGCCATTCCTACCCGCACCGATGATGCCAAGGTAGTAGCCATTTTAATTCAAGAGAACATATTCTCTCGGTTTGGCTTTCCAAGGGCTATCATTAGTGATAGGGGGACCCATTTTTGCAACAAAGTGATTGGAGGCCTTCTCAAACGATATGGGGTGAATCATAAAATTTCCACGGCCTATCACCCACAAACAAACGGGCAAGCCGAACTCTCAAACAGTGAAATTAAAGGAATACTTGAAAAGACGGTGAATCCGGATAGAAAGGATTGGAGTAAGAGGCTAGTTGATGCATTGTGGGCATATAGGACCGCTTTCAAAACCCCATTGGCATGTCCCCATTCCGCCTCATCTATGGCAAGGCTTGCCACCTCCCCGTGGAGGTTGAGCACAAAGCCTATTGGGCTATCAAATCTTTCAATCAAAACCAAGATGAGAGCGGTATGCACCGGAAGCTTCAATTACAAGAACTTGAAGAAATTCGCCAAGATGCTTATGAAAACTCTTCCATCTACAAAGAGAAAACAAGAAGATGGCATGATGGGATGATCAACCGTAGAGTTTTCAAGGAAGGTGATAAAGTTCTTGTGTTCCAAAACCGGTTTAAGCTCTTTCCGGGCAAGTTGAGGTCAAGATGGTTTGGACCTTACACCGTCAAGAAAGTGTTTACCCATGGGGCAATTGAAGTGGAGGGGTCCGGGGATGGAAAGCTCCTCAAGGTGAATGGCCACCGTCTCAAGCACTACTTCCAAGGATGTACCCGAGAGGGGGAAGAGGAGGTCTTGCTTGAAGACCCGGTCTATGAAGGTTGAAAAGCTTGAAATAGCTAAGTCGAGCCATCGACTCTAAATAAACGGCAAAACATGTACATACTCTATCCTTGTGAATATTTCTTTGAGGTGTCTTTGTTAAATCTTAGCATTTAAGTTGTTTTAAGTTAGTTAGACATTGCATCAAACAAATTTTTTTGAAGTTACTAACGGTTTCGTGAAGTTTTGCGAGTTTTTGGCCGCCTCGGGATGCGTGCCACGGATAAAAAGTTCGGGAATCGATGGATTTTAGATATTGGAGGTTATTATGGACCATTGAAGTGAATTTGCAAGTATGGAGGTGTTTGGATCACTTAGCAAAAATTTTGCTAAGTGAAAGAGCAAGAACCATCCGGCAGTGAAGGACGCAGCCTGCGTCGTAGGACGCAACCTGCGTTGTGACACCCTCAAATTTGCGGAAAGAAAAAAAATTATTTAAATACATAAACGAAATATAATGATACATAACGAAGGTGTCATAACATAAAAAGGTCATTACAAAACGGAAATACTATTATACAAAAGAAATCTACAGGACGGGAGACATATCTCCCGTATAAATACGGAAATAAAAGTGTGTACAATAATATACAAACTATGAACCGAATATAGGTCCAAGGTAAATACTTCGCTCGCTAGCTCGTCATGTACCCCAAAATATGCATCACCACCTGTTCGACCGCATTAAAGATAAACACGGAAGCCACAGTCAGTGGGGAGTAACTCCGAGTTCTCCCAGCCACGAAATGTCGAGTTTAATGAAACATGAATAACATAAAAGCAATGTATATGGAAAATACAAAACTTAAACATATATGATATGCTTTTCATTTTATGAAACAGATAACTAACAAATAACCTAGCATGTGAAAGCTATCATGTGAAACCGATAATAAACTATAACTCGAGGTAGGGAAGCTGGTATGCTAGCTCAGAGGTTCCTCTCAGAAACATGGCCGTGATACACTAAAACCCTAATCAACACGTAATCATGTGAATCAGTTAACAATCGGTAATCCAAACTCTATCAATCCTAGCCGGCTTGCATCTCACCTTCTAGAACTCATAGAATCATACAAACATGAAAGACCAATACTTCTAGAAACAGGCATAAGTTCTTAGAACAGTCAATAGTCGACTTCTGTAACTCGAGGCTATACCACAAGGTAGGAAAAAAATCCTAGTCCTAGACTGATCAGACCTAGCGACAACAGAGATTCCGTTCCCCGTCCCATGACATTAACCGCTTAGAGGAAACTCTAATAGGCGACACATAAGCCGGATGGCTAGTTACTTAAGTGGCCCATTTCCAAAGTGGAATAGCAAGCCATGCCCCGACTTGGATATAAACCCACCAAGCCGAGAAACAAAAGCTATCAACAAGTGAACATATACTCGTTAAAGACAGTACCTGCCTATCAATGTCATGGTCCAAGCTACTCATTTAGAATTAGAATGGTCAAGACGCCATATATTCATAATTCTCTATGGGTACTTAGTCAACACGACACCAACCAATAATCAAAAAGTCACGGGAAAACATCCTATCATGTGACTAATTGCAATTAAATCATATTCAAAGCTCATATCGCCTCAATATAAGGTAATTCATATTAAAAACAACAATACTTGAAGACAAATCCCCGACCCGGAGTCCCGAGACGGGGTCAGTATCAGTCAAATCGGGGCTGACTAGATCTTAGTTTGTCCAAACCCGTTGGATCAAACCGGCTAGAAACAGAGGCTTTATCACATAGACATAAATTCAACATATTCATTACATGTTATTTTAATAAAACTTCTAACATGTGAATTATTAAATCTTACGTAAACCCCCGATTGACTTAAAGGATATTAAATTAACTACGATCTCGTCTTATAATTTCTAACATGTGAGAAATAATAATTTAGTGAAAAAACCTTTTAATTAAATATTTTACTTATTAATATTTCTCGCTTGCTAATTATTACAAAACGCGATAAAATGACGATAACTCAAAAACCGTCACAAGTCCCAAAGTGGGACCCACGGGCTGAGTTGGGCCGGACCCACATGGGCTTGGATGGGCCCCACGGCCTGTTTTGCTAAAAATGGCTGGTTTGATTAAAATTTCTAAAACCGCTTCTTAAAAATTCCCGCATGCTTTAACATATTTAAAACCCGTCCAAACAACAATTAAACTATCAAACATCGACACAACCCAAAGACCAAATCCCGGACCCACCATGGACCAACCCAGACCGGGTCTGAACCGGCCTGGACCGGTCTGGTTTGGTCCGGTTCTCACCCCCCTCCACGGTTCAATCATCAACCACACCAAATCAATTCCAAACTTGTTTTTAATTAACAAACAACCATTTTAACAATCATCCATACTAAATCATAACTTATTAAAATCATCCAAATTTATCAAGAACACTAAACTTGTTAAAATTTCCTACACAACATAAAAATCATAACTTATGAAAATTCATCAAAATTCATCAAGAACATTAAACATATTATAAATTCATACAAAATCATAAAAATCATAACTTATGGAAAATCATCAAAATTTACTAAGAACACTAAACATATTATAAATTCATACAAAATCATAAAAATCATAACTTATGGAAAATCATCAAAATTTACTAAGAACACTAAATATATTATAAATTCATACAAAATCACAAAAATCATATCTTATGGAAAATCATCCAAATTCATCAACATGATAAAAACCACTACTTATCATATTACTACCAAAAATCCATAAATCATAACAACATGCATAAAAACCAAAAGATGAACCAAAAATCAAGAAACAAAAGCTAAAGCTATGTTACTAACTAAAATCATAAAAACCATAACATGAACCAAAACTAAAGACTATGTGACATTAATTCGTCGAGTAAAACGGAATTGTTACCTTAGCTAGCAAACCACTTAGCACAAAATAATAATAAGAAGTATATAATAAGAAAACCCTCCTACTAAGCTTCACCCAAAATATACGAGTCTCCAAACTCGTCTTCAAAATCTTCCCCTATAAGAAATAACAAGAAAACATTATTAGAACTAAAAATATGAATTTCCATAATTAAAGTGTTGAAAACGATTTTACCGGAATTGAAATAAAACCGTACATGAAGATGGGGAGCGAAGAGGAGATCCTAGAAATATAAATTAGGACGGATTTAATTAAGAAATGAAGGATTTATGATTGTTTTGCTCAAGAACGATGAAGAACAAAAGATGAACGACGAAGAACACGAAGAACGATTAAAGAAAGTGATGTTTTGATCTTAATTTGATTTGTTGTTCAATGAAAAGTTGTTTGTGAGTAGTGATGGTGGTTTGAGCCGTGTACATATAGACAAATAAGGATGTCGAGTTTTGAAATTGTTGTTACGTAATTGACTCGCGTTTAATAATTATTTTACTGTAAACGATTTAATATAATTAACGATAAAGTTAATTACACCAAATATCAAGATATTATGATATTGTAATGAAAAGTAATCAAAATATCAAGGCCTAAGAGAGGACTAAAGTAGACGTGTGAAATGGTGACTTCCGGTCTGATTTCGAGCGTTTTGCGTAATTTTCGTTAATTGATCGATAAAGTAAATAGTTATCTAGATATTATGATATATTAATCAAAAGAAATGAAAATATCAAGATCTATTAGAGGAGAAAGAGAGCCGTGTGGGATAGGTGATATCGGGTCTGTTTTTCCTCGATTTGCGTAATCTCCGTTGACGGATCGATAAAGTAACAAATATCTAAGATATTTGTATTAGTTTAATCGAAATAATTAAAATGTCTCAAGTGAGTGGAGAACGATGACATGGCCGCGTGACTCATGCCAAAGTCGAGTTTCGAGTTTTGTTACGGGATTCACGATGAGTCGGGAATAGTTAAATGACGTTTGGTTTAAAACCGTAAAAGTTATTCTTTAAATTCCGAATAAATTCAAAATAATTTTATTAAATTATGATAAATCATAATAAATCTAAATAAAAATAAATCAAAAATATTATTTTTTTTTTAAATAAAATTTCGGTCTTCAAACTTATGAGGCGAGTCGGGAAAAAGTCAACGGAAGTCAAAGTCGACTTAAAAGTCGAGAAAATTCAAAAATGACTTAAAAGTCAAGAAAAATTTATAACGACTTAAAAGTCAAGAAAAAGTCAATGACGACTTTTAAAAGTCAAGGAAAAGTCAAAGACGACTTAAAAAGTCAAGAAAAGTCAAAGATGACTAAAAACGGTCTTTTCACGAAATCTCTCAGAAATTCCAAATACGAACGCGGAATTTCAAAATAAGACTCGGAACAAAATTTCTATTTTAAAAACTTGAGTTCTACTGAAAAGTGTTAGTAAATATTTTTACTAGAAAATGGGGCACTTTTCGGGTTGTTACAAAACACCATGATTATAGTCTAATAAACCACAACCGAACGTGTTGCTTGTTGGACTTGTGGTAAGACCGTTCATTTTAAAATGAATTGCAAGGTCGGAAAGCACAAGAAACGAAAGGGTGCTAGTACCTACCAAGGAGGACAAGGGTCTAAAGATCAAGGTCCACCTTAATCAAGGTCAGTTTTTAGACTATGCTTTTAATTCGGATGTGAATTATGTACCACTAATTTCTGAGGCATTTTATGTGCAGGATGATGTAGTGGCATGGTGGATAGACTCAGGTACAACAAATCATGTTTGCAAGGTTCGACATTGGTTCAAGGATTATGAATCGGTGAATGATGGGTCCGTTCTATATATGGGCAACGAGTCTACCGCTCCTATAGTTGGTCGTGGTACGGTGGTGTTGGAATTTAGTTCCGGAAATAATGTAAAATTATGTAATGTACTTCATGTACCCGGAATTTGGAAAAACCTTGTTTCCGGTAGTTGTTTATGTAAGCTTGGTTACAAGCAAGTATATGAATCTAATAAGTATGTATTATCAAAACATGGTTTGTTTATTGGATTTGGTTAGTTTTGTAATGGAATGTTTATGTTGAGTGTTGTGTCTTAAGATAGTTCTATTTTTAATGTTTCCTCTATTGTTGATACTTCATATTTGTGGCATGTGAGATTAGGACATGTACATTATAAAAGATTGAAAAATATGTCTAAAGATGGTCTAATTCCATCATTTAACATGAACATAAATAAGTGCAATACTTGTATGTTGACAAAAATCACAAGGCAATCATTTGGAAATGTGTCTAGAATCTCACATGTGCTTGAACTTATTCATAGTGATTTATGTGATTTTCATGGGTCTCCATCTTTGGGTAGTAAAAAATATGTAGTGACTTTCATTGATGATTTTAGTCGGTTTTGTTACATATATTTACTTCACTCTAAAGATGAGGCAATTGATAAGTTTAAGGTCTTTAAAAATGAAGTGGAATTGCAACAATCGGATTTGATTAAAAGGTTGCGAACCGATAGAGGTGGTGTATATTATGATCCTTTGTATTTTGAATCTTGTGGTGTCATTCATGAAGTTACTCCTCCTTACACACCACAATTGAATGGTGTGGCGGAGAGGAAAAATAGAGTCCTTATAGAGATGGTTAATTCCATGTTGTCTTACTCGGGTTTGTGTGACGGATTTTGGGGTGAAGCCATGTTAACGGCTTGCTATTTATTAAATAGGATTCCTAATAAAAGGAATGATGTTACTCCATTTGAACTTTGGTACAAAAGGAAACCAAACTTGAATTATCTTCGAGTTTGGGGTTGTCGGGCGGTTGTAAGACTTCCCGATCCCAAGATTAAAACATTGGGGGGAAAGAGGCATTGATTACATATTCATTGGATATGCTGCGCATTCAAAAGCTTATAGGTTCTATGTAATTGAACCTAACGATTCTATTGCGGTTCACACCGTGATTGAGTCAAGGGATGCGATATTTGATGAGAGTAGATTCTCTTCAATACCAAAGCCTAAGGATCTTGTACCTAGTTCTAATGGAACTATTGAGAATAGTGATCAAGTCACATCTCAAGAATTTACTCCCGAAATTCGTAGGAGTAAGAGAGGAAGGATTGCTAAATCCTTTGGTCCCGATTTTCAAACCTACTTGGTTGAAGGTTCAAGGGATGAATGTGAAAACATCTACCCTTATTGTTTTCATATTGATGAGGACCCTAGAACATTTAACGAGGCAATGAAGTCTCATGACTCTTCGTTTTGGAAAGAGGCGGTGAATGATGAGATGGACTCCATTATGGGGAATAACACTTGGGTGCTTGCGGATCTACCTCGTGGTTGTAAGCCATTAGGTTGCAAGTGGATCTTCAAGAAGAAGATGAAAGTTGATGGTACAATCGACAAATTTAAAGCTAGATTGGTTATCCAAGGCTTTAGACAAAAGGAAGGGATTGATTATTTTGATACCTATGCTCCCGTAGCTCGCATTACTACTATTAGATTATTGATTGCACTTGCTGCAATTAATAATTTAGTGATCCATCAAATGGATGTTAAGACGGCGTTCTTGAATGGTGAGCTCAATGAGGAGGTTTATATGAAACAACCCGAAGGATTCTTATGGCCCGGTAATGCAACCCACCATAAAGTTTGTAATTTAAATTACCATCATTGTATTAATTAAACAAGCTCCTATAGCAATGGCATCCACAAGTATTCCGTGAGGTTTGTGTTTAATCCTAATGGGTATAGCTCTACAACCTCATCGGATAAGATGTGTGTATATCAAATATTGATGATAAGCGTAATGGTTGTTCATCGCTATGGGGGGGGGGGGGGGTCTCTATGTTTGGATGAACAGGTAGAAGTTTTTCTGGTACTAACCAAAGTCAAGTAGACCTTACTAAGGCCTTTTTGTCATCAAGCTTCGCCATGAAAGACATGGGGGAGGCGGATGTGATTCTTGGCATCAAGACCAAGCGTGAGAACAAGGGTTTTTCTTTAAGACAATCTCATTACATTGAGAAAGTGTTGAAAAGGTTTCATCACGGGAATTGTTCTCCGGTAAACACACCAATGGATCCTAGTGTTAAGCTAATGCCTAATAATGGTAAAGCTATTTCACAACTTGAGTATTCTCAAGTGATTGGGTGTTTGATGTGTGCCATGACAAGCACAAGACCGGACATTGCATTTGCCGTTGGCAAATTGAGTAGATACACAT
>JAIUZE010018394.1:0-14063 GCA_022085475.1 Heliosperma pusillum
AAGGTGTTCCTACTGGTCCAAATGCTGGCCATTTATCCACTTGGATTGGAGTTACAACCAAACAGTTTGCGCCTATTGATTTAGATGATTTTAGGAATATAAATCCTGTATTGCAGAACTTACTCTTGATCCGTATAAAGGTATGATAATTTCTTTAGCTAAACACCATTTTATTTTGCAGAAGTTACTATTACATAAGGCAGGAAGCCGTATAAAGGTTCGTATAAAGGTATGATATTAGACAGCCGCTTATTAGTATATATGATGATGATGCAGGAAGCTTTCGATATTCCCGACTGCCATGGTAAGTATCTAATACGTAAGGCAGCGGCAGTCTTAAGGCAGTGGAGGTGTGACCTTGCCAAATTACACTTGTATGTCGACAAGGAGACGGGGGAGATGCATAAGAGCCCACCAACAAAGTACCCCAACATCACTCAGCAACAATGGGATAATTATAAGGCGAAACGAGCTACTGAAAAGTTTCAGGTTAAGTATCCATGTCATATGTTTACATTTTTCTAAAACTCTACTTAAGATTACATTTTTTTAAAAGTTTCAGGTTACATTTTTCTAAAACTCTACTTGTATCTATAATTTTCTAATTATCTCATCTACTTGCAATTTTATATGATTTGAAGACCGTTAGCGTCAGAAATCGTGCTAACATTTCACAGAAGCGGGGGGTATATTATGGTTCTCGAGGCGGTTACAAATTGATAGAAGAAAATCTCGTAAGTAGCATCTATATATTAGATTTTTTTAATCATACTTGGACTTGATATACATGTATACATATATTATTTTTGAGTTAATGTGTAGGTGTCAAAGGGAGTGACCGACTTGAATCGGCACGTAACTTATAAAGAAGGGCACACGCCTAAAGGATCCTGAACATGTAACGAATATGATCAGGAAGTCTTGGCCAACATAGTAAGTATTATTTTATTAAGACGGGTTTTTAATAACTTTATTGTTTAATTCTTGTATGTCTGACTATCTATTTATTTTAGTAACAAAAATAAAATTAAGTTTATTTAATATATTATAGGAGAATGTTCTAAAGAAGGTTGCGGAAGGGAAATTAACTCCGAGTGGTCGTGACGACGTTCTTGCTAGAGCGATCGGCCGACCCGAGCATCCAGGTCGATTGAGGGGCGTCCCATTACATGTCGGAGTCACGAAATATTATGGGACAACTAGCCCGAAAAAGAAGAAGAAAAATAAGGGGAAGGCTGACATGGTACCATTTGTTATTGTCATTTAAAATTCACATGTTATTGTTTTAACAAAATGCTGATTCTACATATTGGGCGTGCAGGTTCAGTTATTGGCCTCCGTGATACTAAAGATGAATTCTGGAGGCAAGCCTTCCGAAGAAGAATTGAAGATGATGGAGGATGTCATTAAAAAGGGTGAGGTAGTGCAACAGATTGGTCAAGAGGCAGACACTACTACCTTGCCAATACATGAGGAGACGGCTGAGAAGATGGGTGAGGTACTTAGTGCTTCCGAGGTTTTAATACCTCAACCCGATAAGGTAAATATGACTTCTTCTTTTTTTTCTGCATTTGTTCTTTCCAGCAGCCATGCCTTTGATTGGTTAATTTTATTAGGTAAATGAGTCTGAAAAGGGGACGCAACTTGAGGAGACGGGTGAGGTACCTAATGCTGCTGAGGTTTTGATACCTCAAGCCGATAAGGTAAATACGACTTAACCATTTTGAACCTCCGCATTTGTTCTTTCTAGCAGCCATGCCTTTGATTGGTTAATTAATTTTATAAGGTAAATAAGTTTGAAAAGGGGACGCAACTTGAGGAGCCGGCTGAGAAGACGGATGACAATAATGAGGTATGTAGATTATAAGAAGTTAGTATGAAGATGATATAAGAAGAGGTTTAGATCATAACAATACTAGAGAGAACATGCTGAGTTTTCAAAAACCCTTGCTGTTGCTTATCACGCACAAAGTGACAGTCTATACTCAAGTGTTTGGTTCTTTCATGGAACACGGGGTTGAGAGAAATATATTCAGCAGCTTTATTGTCACAGAATAGGGGAATAGGTTTAGGTGTGGAGACGCTCATATCAAGCAACAAACTGTCAAGCCATACCATCTCTGAAGCAGCATAAGACATGGACCTGTACTCAGACTCTGCTGAGCTCTTGCTCAGTGTTGGTTGTTTCTTTGTTTTCCAAGATACCAAAGAGTTCCCTAGATAAATACAGTACCCACTTAGTGATCTGCAAGTAAACGCACACTGGCTCCAATCAACATCAGTATATGCTGTCAGTGCTAAATCAGACTCTGCACTGTAGAACAACCCTGTATTTATAGTACCCTTAAAATATTTGATGACATGTAGGCCAGCATTCAAATGAGGTACCCTAGGCTGACTTAGAAATTGGCTGACATGTTGTACTGCATATGAAATATCTGGTCTGGACATATTCAAGTATAATAGCCTACCCACCAGCCTTCTATACTGGTCAGGCTGTGGCAACAATTCACCTTCATCAATAGAGAGCTTGTAACAATTCACCTTCTATACCAGCCTTCTATACTTGTAACTAACTTTACATTATATACTCAATATAGATCATTTATGATATCTATTATATTTTGATATTTAGTTAATAATGTGTATTCTTCAGGCCACAAAAAAGCAGGTAGTTCTTCTCACCAACCCTTTATCCAAGGATGTGGTTCGTGTTGCCCGGGGTTTCATATACCCAATGCCCCAGAAATCAGCGGAAACCATCTTGGTTCATGGCGAACCACTCTTGCCGAATCATACAAAAGTGGAGATAGAGCAAGCCTTGAAGGGCTGTGAAACCCGTAAACTGCCCGTCCTAGTCCGTGACGACCTTCAAATTCTGGCAGATGCGGTTCAGTGTTTTGTCCAATGGCCTAATAGCCACATTTTCCTGGCTCGTGAGCGTAAAACTCAACAGAATGTAGCCGGGGTTAGAAAAAATACATCTAATTTAACCAGCCTTTTGTCTTTGTTCATCACCTACATAATTAGTGAAATTTATATGATATATTTTTGTTTTATAGGTAACAAAAAACATGGATAAGTCTAACTCGATAGACAATCTTTCTACTACCTCGTCAAAACAACAACTTGATGAGGTATTTAATTAACTCTCTTTATATTTGAAGTTCTACTATTGCCTCATCATTAAAAGAGCAACTTAATTTAGTTAGCCACATGTAGGTTGTGACAGGTAGCACAAAAGGAAAACCGCATCATTTCCCCGAGCTGAAAGAGGTCAGGAGTCTATCCCGTACTAAATATGATGGGAACATTTACATGGAAAAAGTACGAACGATGACGATGATGGACCTTTATAAGGAGGCTGGTGATCACATAGCAAGCGAGCAATTAATAATTATTCCGCTCGAGGATGATATTGTAGGGGTAGAACGTCAAGCAATTCTGTCATGGGAAATTCTAGCCATTTGGGCTGGCCTTGACGAGATTGATGTCCAACACCTATATGTTTGGATGAAGTAAGTTTCTTAATAGATTAAATCATGCAATATTCTAATATTCTGACTAAGATATAGTGTTTTTAATATCGGAATTAAAACTGTCATGTAGGTACTTGAAATCGGTTGTGATCCCCGAGACCAAGAATCCACTTGATCTATACGGATTCCTGTGCCCAAATCTTTTATCTATGCATATCGGGATGATTTCGTATGAAGAACGTATAGATTATATTGCTGCGGAATTGGCGAAAAACAAAAGGCTCATTCTTGCCTCTTATAATGAAGTCGGGTAATATATAATTAATATTACGATTCCAAATACAATTGCATTTTTATATGTTTGGTTATGATGCATGTTGTGCTTGTTAATAATGATGTGTCTCTCGATCTAGGAGACATTGGGTGCTAGCAACGATCAATCCGACCAAGAAGAAAGTCTTTTGGTTGGACTCTTTGCATAAACAACCATCCGAGACCTTTAAGAAGTTGATTATTAAGTAAGTTTATAATACTGATTTGGCACATAATATTAAGTTTCAATTATTATTATTAAGTAAGTTTATGTGACTTTCTGCCTATTACCTTTTTTAAAGGGCCTTTGAGAAGAAAAGAGCAAACGACGATCAACCGACGGAAGATTCTGATGATGACCCTACTTTTACTACGATAACAGGGGTACGTGCGCAAATACAATACCTTAATAATTAAGTGCATTAAACTAATTACGCATATACATCTGTCTTTTTTAATTACGCATTAAACTAATTGGTAATTGCCTTCTCGTCTCTTTGTTTTTTATGTAATAATAGGTCCCTAAACAGCCGGATAGCATACAATGTGGATACTACGTTTGTCGTTTCATGTTGGAGATTATTAGGCGAAGATATATCATCATTCCAGAAAGAGTTAGTAGTTTAATGTAGCTATTATTTACTTTTTTTCATTAGAGCTGATATCTTTGCTGCTATATATGATCGATGTTGCTATGTATGCCTATACTGTTGTTACCCTACTGATCGATGTCTTTTATTTGTTTTATCCGCAGTTTTTAATCAACACGCCACATGTCCCTGAGTATGCTAAGCACCATATAGACGAGGTACGGGACTTGTGGGGCAAATACGTCCTTGAACATTATGGTAAGAAAGAATAAATGAAACTTAGATTATTTTGGAAGCAGATAGGGAACTTTAATTTGTAGAAGTCATTAGAGCAAGTTGTAAGTATGAATTGCTCTAAAAGAGATCATTTTGGTTGTATATATCATTTTGCTGTTGTTGTACATGAATTGCTCTGTACATGAATTGCTCTGATTTATATATATATATATATATATATATATATATATATATATATATATATATATATATAGAGAGAGAGAGAGAGAGAGAGAGAGAGAATTGGGTTCTTGTGAGTTTAGTGTCTTATGGTGAGTTGGTACTCACAAATATGGACCATTAGATGAAGTGAAATCAGCGGCTGGCTTTAATTGACTAAACAAATAAAAGCCCCACAAATACACTCTCTTTCTTCTCTCAAATCTCCCTGATTCCCTGAATGAAAAAAAGACAAAAATTAAATCTAACACCATCAGTCACCCAACATAATCTGTACGATCAAGAAGCTGCGTAATAATCACCGTCAGAACTTCGAGAACTGCCACGCCGGTGTGCCACGCAACATCGCCTTCGACATCAGTTATATCCCTTTCGCTCGCTTCTTTCTCCATCACGACGGTCTCCATTGGAGTAATTTCAATCGACAATCACTTTCCGAATCAAAATCGTTCGAGTATGTATTTTGTCGGAATAGTTTTTAAAATCTTGCTTTATATTTTGTAGTTCTGTGATTTCTATCTCAGTTTTGCAAGGAATCCACCCTACGACAGCAGATGAAGCAGACGAGTTATACTCCGACGAAGTTGGTGTTACAGAGACGGTAATGAGGGTGATTTTTTGCTGGCTTTATTGTTGTAATGAATTTATGATGATGATCTTGTTGTTGATTTAATGGTGGCGATGATCATGTTTTTGTTGAGTTTAAGTAATGACGGGTAAGAAATAGTCCGTATGAGATAATTTATATATGATCGATCATTTGTTAGTGTCAGCACCTATTGTTACCGTGAAGCTACACCACAAAATATACACTCGTACAAATTCAACTGCTGTTTTTTTATTTATTTTTATAAAATAATACTCCGTATATTATTCCATGTTCCTTCCGCCTAATATTTTCTTTGTTTCCAGCGATGTACAAATTAAACAAATAGGCTCAGAAGTGCTTCGGCGTTACATAATACGCATTTACTTTAAATTCCGTGTTTACAATCAAAATTAGATCAAATTCAAGCAAGGAATAGTTCGGTGAATTTTGACGTTAATTATTTTTCAATGATGACTTGCTACTGGCTCAAGTTTGATGTGTAACGGTGATGACAGGTTGACTGTGGTGGGCTCACGAACCGGTGTAGGAGGAGCAGCATTGATGGTGGTGCGAACTTTGACCAGAAAGCTGGTGCGTCTCGTCGAGTGAGCCTTGCCAAGGAGTGGCGAGATGCTTAACGTTGTAGATGTTTTTGCATTAGAGCGTAGAATTCATTTACAGTATTTGATAAAAGTATAGTGGTGGAAGCTCCCCCCATACTTGTGCTCTTTATGTAGTTTGAGTAATACATTGATATCTAGAAGTGCTTGATGGTTGTTGTAACTTGATTAAAGATTTGTCAAAGTTGTTTAGCGAGTAATGAATGGAAAGATATCAATTCAAGTGTTGTTTTGACGGTTCTATCTGTGGTAAACTTCAACACTCTTTAGACTTGTAAAATCTGCTATTTAGTAAAACAACAATAACATCAGAGTAACACAAGAGTAACACATGAATAACATAACAATAACATCAGAGTAACACGTGAATAACACAACAATAACATCAGAGTAACACAAGAATAACATCAGAGTAACACGTGAATATCACAATAATAACATCAGAGTAACACGTGAATTACACAACAATAACATCAGAGTAACACGTGAATAACACAACAATAACATCAGAGTAATACAAGAGTAACATGTGAATAACACAAGAGTAACAAAAAAGTAACACATGGTAACAATGGAATATCACATAGTAACATCAGAATAACAATGGAGTAACAACAAATACCAATGGATAACGGTAACATAGAGTGTTATTTTGTGTTGCACAATCATTAACAAGCCAATCTAATTATCAACAAGCCGGAGAGAGATGGCTTGATTAATTGATAATACAATAATTTAACAACATTTGACTCGCATTTGAACTCTTATATAGTCGTATTTATTACCCGTTTCAGTAATATTCACTCATTGTAGTGTTAAAGAAAAAATGATTTCACAATTGTTACTCTGTCACAACATAGATATACTATGTTAGATTAGTGTTATTTTATGTTACTCCCATTAAATGAATAATGCAAAAAAGGTGAACAAATTAAGGAAACAAAGACCAAGGCAACCATGAATGCAAAAAAGGTGAACAAAGGAAACAAAGACCAAGGCAACCATGAATCCATGATACCATAAACAATGTATCTTTTCTCGTGTTAGTCTACTTGATTATACAATACGGGTGTTTCATCAACTTATTAAGTCGGCCATTGTGTCTTGAATTGTTGAATGTTATTCTTATGTTACCCCCATTCATATCTTAGAGAATCGTGTTTCAAATATGAAAAAGAAAGACAAAGAGCTCATCAGAGATTCCAGCTATGATTTCAGGTGCATCAGACAGTCATATATCATGAATTACTATCAACAGTTTCATGAAGAAGTCTATACTTTTGGTACAAATCATATCTGAAGACAATGAGTTTTATGAACAAATCATTAGTAAAAACCAAACCACAGCCGACATTTCATATTCACAAAAGCGTTGCATTAGTTGAACAGAACACCACCAATCGAATTGAGCAATGTGTAAATTACTAAATTCTCTCATCATCATAATTATAATTAACAAGCAAACACCTTTTCGATCTCCTTTGTACAAACATTAACCAGCGTGAAAAACTATGACACGCCCCTTCAAGCCGCCACCTCACCTACTTTCACCAGATTAAACGCTACCTTGAGTCCTTGATTCCGTCATCTTCTCCACTAAATCAATCATGAATACTAGATATTCAGGTATTAATACCATTTCCATCGATCGGAGACCTTAAAATTTCAGTGCAAAAGAAACAAAAAATAATAATTTAAATTTGAGAACCTGGTAAGAAAAATAGAGATGAAAGGAGAGAGAAGAACAATTGATTACAAGATCGTCAACGTTGAAAACAAGGAAAATTGTAGGCGAAAATAACGACGATGATGAAACGACACCATGGAAAACGCAGGAGATGACGTGATGTCTGAGATGGAAGTCATAGTGTTCTGGATTTCTGAAATTGGGGACGCAAAATTGTGTGTTGGAAGGTAGAGGTCGCGTGTTTTTCTATTATTATTAGATACAATCTTAGTCGTTTATTTGTGGTTATTTAATGGCTGAGATTTGTGAGTACCAACTCACCGTAAGAACCAGACTCACGAGATCCCGCCTCTATATATATATATATATATATATCATTTTGCTGCTGCTGAAAGTGGTTTATGCGTGCTGCTACTGCTGCTGATTTATGCAGGATTTTCACTGGCAGGGGAACAAATTTTCATATACCCAATATTTGTATGATTTTAATCCCTAATTTAGCTCGGTTTTGTATGTCATTTGTGCTTTGTTAAGCCATTTTGTGAGCTAATATTGTCTTCTAGGCGAATTCCATGTTTTAACCTGTTTTGTAGGGAAAGTGACGTTTCTACACCCTTTTTCTATATTTCCGAGCATTTACCTAGAACCCGACGATTTGTGAAGCAAGCTTGACCAAGTCAAAGGCACTCCAAGAAGGTTCACTAATCAAAAAGGAAGAAGAAGTAAAGACGATTTCGCGGTTGTCAAAAGATCGATCAATTAGGCGAAGAAATCAACATTTTACCTCAAACCCTATCATCAAACCCGACTCAAAAGGTCAATGGGGATAATGAAAGTCAAGTCAAATGCCAAGGAAGGTAAAACGAAAGTCAAAGCACCAAGAACACTATATACCCGATCGGGTATGTGGTGAACCCGATCGGGTATGCATGATTCTACGCACCATCCCTTCACCTTCCTATTTTTTGTCCTATATGTTGAATGCATGGATTGTTTTGCAAGAAACCTAAGGCTATATAAGAGAGTATGCAGCCACCACAACTCCACACTTTTACATTACACAACCCTATTTTCTACATTACACATTAGATTAAGAATAAAACCCTAGCCCCTCTCTTTTTTTCGTGTTAAGCATTTTTCTCTTCCTTTCCTTTTTTTGTTTATAATTAGATCTTCATCTTTCTCATATCAATTCCCTAGTTTAGAAACAATAAAAATCTTTATTTCCTAGTTCCTTATTATCATTATCAAGTATTGTAATTCATGGATCGAAGAAATAATGCAAGCATCTTTCAATTGGATTTATATTATATTGTTTTGATCGTCAAATAGGTATTTCTATTTATCTCTTTTATTTAAGTTCTTTAATTATTGTTTTGATTATTGTTTTCTATTCATGATTATCTTAGATTCATCGTAATATTGTTATAATCATTTTATTTCAATTAGATCGTTAATTTATCGTTGTTATTATCGCCATATAAAAGTCTTAAAATATTATCAAGAACAAATAAACATGTCTAGCCTAGTTTTAATTGTTAAAATCAACCTAGATCTAAATACCATGAGTAAGTAGTCACCTTTCTAGGGTGTAGGGTAGCTATGTTAGGTTAATTAAAAGATGAAAATTGGATAAAGAAATTGTGCCTTTAAAACGTTGTGTCTATGCATGTTTGGATTGTAACGATAGTTAACGATTTCTGGCCAAAATCATTGACTAAAATGGAATTCTTTTCCAAGGTAGAAATACGTGAATTGAATAGACAAAGCATGACATGGTAGATCAGACCTAGTAAATCGCCTAAAAGCCTGCTAGACCATCTGGTCTATGATTGTAATGAACACAACATTCTTACGAACTCACAATGAATTATTTGCATTATTCCAAATCCAATTTCATCAATATGTTAACCTACATGTGTGAACCTACTTCCCTAGATTCTTTCTATCATTGTTAAATCATTATCCATTTCATTTCTTTTATTTTGATTTATTTTTATTTTGTTTATGCTTTTTATTAATTTAGAATCCAAAACCCCAAAACCCAGATACTCGTTTAGACAAAATCCAATTGCAAGTATCTCACAATCCATAGGAAACACCATCTCCCTGAGGATCGACCCCTACTTCCCTAATTACATTAATTTGTTGTTAGCCTAGTCTGGGTAATTATCTTTGACTAGGGCTTGCGACAGGCCCGATCAAATTTTGGCGCCGTTGCCGGGGAGCACGGTTTAGTTTTCCTCTTTTTGTGATTTTTCTTGCAATTAGTTTTGTCTAGTCTTTAGGAATCCAAATTCCTTTAGATTGTGGGAAATCAGTATTACCACAATACAATTATTATAGGATTATAACGAAAAGTAATAATTTGATTATACAAGTCATAAACGAAAACAAGAATAAGAGTAGAGATTTAGAAATCAACCTCCGGTCCTAGCAATTGGCGTAAAGAACAGAGATATCAAGGTAGATATCCTCCTAATCGTTGCACCCAAGATTGTATGAGATATGCCCTTCTCCTTTGCTAGAAAGAGAACCAAAAGTTACTGTTAACCTTTTGTTTTGTGTTTTGTTAAAAGTTACTATTAACTTTTTCCTTGTTATGTGTGTATGATGAGATGGAGGCACCCAGTGAGAATCAATTAGGGTTTAGAATTATAAACACCATTTCTCGCTCTTGTCCTATGCTTCTCACGGCTCATAGGCTTTTTATATGGGGAGATTTTGTCTCCTCAAATAACTACCCATTGACTAAAAACCGAGTGTATCTGGATACTTTCGTTTTTGGTCATTTTAGCTTCCAATATAATGTAATATATTATAATCGTCATTTTACATGGACCGACATTATAATACATCATTAATTATAAATATCCGTATATTTATAATTTGCCAATTAATTATAACGGTTTATGTTTAATTAGCTTACATTTATACAACAATTAAATATAACATTTTTATATTCGAATTTCTAATTACATTTAATTCGTCTCAGCTTAACTTTATGTAATCATTATTAATAAATCGTCTCATCATCACATTGACTAACCTTTTAGTCAAAACACCGACTAACCTTTTAGTCATTTAATAAGGCATCAATATGATTATTTTCTCAAATAATCACATCTCTCAATCACATCCTTTATGTGTGACTTTTAGGGACCAGTTGATCACCGCCATCTGTATGACAATAACGTCAAACTTATCTAGCAAGCCAACCATTATTGATAACGTTAACAACTATTATTATACAAAGTATATACCATGTATGGTGAACCTACAGAGATTTTTTTAATTTATGTTATTGCACTAACTGTGGAGGACACTAGCTCCAACAATCTCCCACTGTCCGTACAAGTGTATGTGCGATAACCGATTCTCATATCCATAATAAATTTCTCCCACTCAATGTAAACCAATTTGCAAAGTCCGTATTCACAAAGATCGTAGTTTACAAGTGATCAGTATCAAGAGTGGTTTCCCCGACTAGAGAGTAACTTAACTGATAAACGAATCTTTATTCGAGCATGGCCAGGCATTTCAGTTACAGCTCCTCGAGTGGCCCTGAGAAATAACATAACCTGATAAAGGTTGGATATTTTCTTCAACTCGAATCTTGCAGATACAAGCGCAGTATGAAATGACCCAGTGAAAATCTACTTAGCCTCTTGTTACGGTCGACCATGAGAAAGAAACCAAAGTCACCCAAAAACTGCCTTTATCTCAAGAGACAGTCGATAGTCAAAAGATCGACTCTAGGAACACTATTGACGTCCTATCCACGACCTGACACCTAATATTCTGAAACATTTAGGACTCCATAACGTTGTCACAAAATGTCCTGCGAGGTATCTTTATAACTCGCATCTGTGATCTATCAGTCAACATTTTGACTTATGGCTCGTTGAACCCACCATCAATCGACTTCACAGAATAATTGCCAGAGTTATCAGCTCATGTAGGCGATTACGGACCAAAACAAATATAATGTAATTCAGTTCACTTTGTGGTGTTCAATGTTGTCAGTACAACCCACATGAAAAACAAAATATAAAACAAAACGATGATTTCATATATAGTTTTTATGAAAAAGATACAGGTGTCTAATTCATATAAAAAAACTAATACAACTCAGGAACACGTTTGATTCCCATGAAAATAACGTGCCCTTCATGTTTATCATATCTCAATGGTTTAGTGAGAGGATCTGCGACGTTATCATCCGTAGTAATCTTGTCTATCACTATCTCCCTTTGCTCCACGTAATCTCGGATCATGTGAGCCTTCCGTTGTACATGCCTAGACTTGTTGCTGGACTTAGGCTCCTTAGCCTGGAAGATGGCACCACTATTATCACAATAGATGGTGATTGGGTCATCCGAACTAGGAACTACAGTTAGTCCTTGTAAGAATTGACGCATCCATATAGCTTCCTTCGCAGCCTCTGAAGCAGCATAGTACTTCGGACTCAGTCGTAGAATCTGCTATAACAGTTTGTTTGGAGCTTTTCCAGCTGACCGCAGCGCCATTAAGAGTAAAAACGAATCCAGACTGAGATTTCGAGTCATCTCGATCCGTTTGGAAGCTAGCATCTGCGTAACCGATTGCGCATAGCTCAGTGTCACCTCCATAAGTCAATACCCAATCCTTAGTCCTCCGTAGGTACTTAAGGATATTCTTAACAGCCATCCAGTGTGTTTCACATGGATTGCCTTGGTATCGACTCGTCATACTCAATGCATATGCCACGTCTGGACGTGTGCATATCATGGCATACATGATCGATCCTATAGCTGATGCATAAGGAATCCGACTCATGCGCTCGACCTCTTCCAATGTCTTTGGTGCCTGAGCTTTACTCAACTGAATCCCAGAAATCATTGGAAGGTTCCCCTTCTTGGAGTTGGTCATGCTGAACCTCTCAAGAATCTTATCTATATAAGACTCCTGACTGAGGGATAACATCCGTCGTGATCTATTTCTGTAGATACGGATCCCCAAAATTCTTTGTGCCTGGCCCAGATCTTTCATCTGGAAATGGTTCTTTAACCAAACTTTTACCGAAGTTAAGAGAGGTATGTCATTCCCAATCAAGAGTATGTCATCGACATACAATATTAAGAAGACAATATTGCTCCCACTCGACTTGATATATAAGCATGGTTCCTCGACCGATCGAGTAAATCCATTCTCTTTTATCACCTGGTCGAAACGATGATTCCAACTCCGAGAAGCCTGCTTAAGTCCATAGATGGAACGCTTAAGCTTGCATACCTTCTTAAGATGTTTAGGATCAATGAAACCTTCGGGTTGTACCATGTACAACTCCTCCTCCAAATAACCGTTTAAGAAGGCGGTTTTCACATCCATCTGCCAAATTTCATAGTCATGAAAAGCGCCAATCGCTAAGATTATCCGAATGGAACGCAGCATGACTACGGGTGCAAAAATTTCATCATAATGCAATCCGTGCACTTGAGTGAAACCTTTTGCCAGTAGTCGTGCCTTGTAGGTATCTGGTTGTCCTTCTACAAAATGCTTTATTTTGTAAAGCCATTTGCACTGAAGAGGCCGAACCTTATCAGGTAAGTCAACCAGATCCCATACATCATTCTCATACATAGAGTCCATCTCGGATTGCATGGCGTCAAGCCATAGCTTAGAGTCGGAACAGGTCATGGCACCTTTATAGGTAGCGGGTTCGTTTCTCTCTAGGAGTAAAACGTCATCACTCTCATTCTCCTCGACCATACCAATGTATCTGTCTGGAGGAATAGAGTGTCTACCCGACCTCCTACGTTCCAAAGGAATATTAACCGCAGCTGATGATGAAGGAACAGTTTCCTCCATCGGTTGCTCGGTTGTTGGTTCTTGAATCTGCAACAGTTCGAAGGTTCCATTACTTGTCCTATTCTCGAGAAATTCTTTCTCTAAGAACGTCGCACTAGCCGCAACAAAAACTCGATGTTCGGTAGACGAGTAAAAGTAATGACCAAACATCCCTTTTGGATAACCAATAAAGTATGTACCCGAATAAAGGACAAGTTAGGGACTGTTCCCTTCTATAATTCATATGGAGTCTTGTCTACAGCTTTAGACGGACTTTGGTTAAGTATTAGAGCAGCTGACAAAAGAGCATAACCCCACAATGAATCAGGTACAACCGTGTGACTCATCATGGATGGAACCATATCAAGCAATGTTCGATTTCTCCGTTCGGACACACCATTCAATTGTGGTGTTCCAGGTGGAGTTAACTGTAGTACTACACCACAGTCTTTGAGGTGTTGATCAAACTCATTCGAAAGATATTCGCCACCACGATCTGAA
>JAIUZE010018397.1:0-17436 GCA_022085475.1 Heliosperma pusillum
GTACGCGCCATCGCTTGCTTCTTCCTTTTAGACACAACCTCTTGCCATTGATTCCCCTGTCCTTCATCTGTCTCACTATGTTCCATTTGTTCTTCATGAAGGCGTTCCTGAACCAAATTCCTAGCCTCAGTAATGATAGTGTCAATGTTTGTCATCGCGGTTTTTTCCGCACTGTTACTCTCCAAAAAATTAGTATTATTATTATGTGACTTATTACTTAAATCTAGAGGATTGTTTATATTTGTATTAATTGATGCATTAATATTTTTACTATTTAATTTTGTGTTAACCTGAGAATGATTGCTAGATTTGTTTTTAGCCATTGCTCAAAAACCAAGAACCCTAGAAAACTTAGAGAATCTTCTCTCTAGCTTTCTCTCTCATCATTCTCAATCCCTTTCCCTGTATTTTCGGTTCATATTTAGCTATTAATATATTGCAATTAATATCCGTATATTTACAATTTTACTAATTCAACATATCAGTTTATATTTAATTTAGCTTGCAATATATATGACAATTAAATATAACCTTTTATATTTAATCGCGAATTACTGTTAATTCGGCGAAACAACATTATTTAATCTGTATTAAATAATTTTTTATCATCACATTGACTAACCGTTTAGTCAAAAACACTGACTAACCTTTTAGTCATATTATAAGGCATCAATATAATTATTTTCTCAAATAATCATATCTCTCGAACACATCCAATAGGTGTGACTTTTAGGGACCAGTTTATTACCGCCATCAGTATGACAATAACGTCAAACTTATCTAGCAAGCCAACCGTTATTGATAAACGTTAATCAACTGATTATTATACGAAGTATACCCTGTGAACCTACAGAGATTTATTTATGTTATTGCACTAACTGTGGAGGACACTGGCTCCAACATAAGTTCCTAGTACAGTCAATAGAAGACTTCTGTAACTCGAGTCTATACCGCGAGGTAGGATATACTTATATATTTAGGCTCAGCGGTTACCCTAATAACATGGCCAAAATACAAAGCACACATCTAGGCTCAGCGGTTACCTTTAAAACATGGCCCAAATCCAAAGCACATATCTTAGCTCAGAGGTTACCCTAATAACATGGCCAAGATACAACTCTACCCTAAACCTAGACTGCGCAGACCTAGAGAAATGCGAAGATCCATCGCACCCAAGACTCATGATACAACCACATGAGTACCCCTAAGGAGATCCACCAAAGGGTTGGCTAGTACTAAAGCTGGCTCCATTCCCAAAGTGGAAGCAATAAGGCAGCCATGCCCCGACTTGGAGATCCACCAAGCCGGGAACACAAAAGCTATCAAGCTGTAAACTCCATATGCTCGTTAAAGATAGTAAGGCCTATCAATGTCATGGTCCAAGATACTCATTTAGACTTAGAATGGTCAAGACGCCATATACTCATAATTCTCTATGGGTACTTAGTCAACACGACACCAACCATATAATCAAACAGTCACGGAAACAATTTCCTAACATGTGACTAATTGCATATAAATCACAATCAAATAACATATCGCCTCATCTCTACTAAGGCTAATTCATTAATTAAATACCATCTTACTTGAAGACAAATCCCCGACCCGAGTCCCGCGACGGGTCATCAGTCAAACGGGGCTGACTAGATCTTAGTTTGACCAAACCCGTTTGGTCAAACCGGCTAGAAACAGAGTCTTAGCCCTCTAGGCATTTGAACATAAAATGTCCATTCATTTCATCTATTTTCATTCAATTCTTACATGTGAATATTAATTCATAACGACCACCCGCGACTTACATGATATCAAAATTAAACTAAAATCTCGTATTAAAATTTCTAACATGTGAGAAATAATAATATAATGAAAAGCTTTTAATTAAATAATTTACTTATTAAAATTTCCCACTTGCTAAATATTACAAAACACGATAAAATAACAATACTCTAAAACCGTCACAAGTCCAAGGGGACCCACGGTTCATTTTGGACCGGTTTTGGTCATCTTCTCTAAAAACCGTTTCTTAATATTTCCCGCATGCTTAACATATTTAAAACCCGTCAAAACAACAACAAAACAATCAAGTATCGACAAAAACCCAAAGAACCCAAAATACGGACCAACCATACCGGGCTGGACCGGGTCTGAACCGGCCTGAACCGGCCTGGTTTGGCCCGGTTTTCCAGCCACCAAAACAGCCCCCTACGGCCACCACCAACATCAACTCTAAAGTATTTCTAACATGTTTTAATTAACAACATCCATATTAAACAACCAATTCATCCATCATGCATACAAAAATCATGATTATGAACAAATCATCAAATATGTCAAGAACACTTAACATGCCAAAAATTCATCCAACATAATAATATAACAACTTATCATGTTACTAGTTAAAAATCATAAATAACTATAACATGAACATAAACAAAAGAAAACAAAGGTATGTAACATTAATTCGTCGAGTAACTCGGAATCGTTACCTTAGCTAGCAAAATCAATTAGCACCAAAACAATAAGAAGTATAAAGAAAAACCCGTCTACTAATCTTCACCCAAAATATACGAGTCACCAAACTCGTCTTCAAAATCTTCCCCTATAAGAAATGACAAGAATAATATTGTTAGAATTAAAACTTGATTTTCCATAATTAAAGTGTTGAAAACGATTTTTGTCGGAATTGAAAATAAACCGTACTTGAAGATGGAGAGCGAAGAGGAGATTCTAGAAATATAAGTTAGGACGGATTTGAATAAGAAATGAAGGTTTTGTGACGATTTTGCTCAAGAACGATGAAGAACGATGAAGAACGATGAAGAACGATGATGATTTTATTAAGGAATGTATTAATTAGATATTAAGTTGATTTATTGTAAAATGAAAAGTTAGTTAGTGAGAAATGGTGGAGTGGGCCGTGTAAATATAGAAGAATTATGGAGTCGGGTTTTGAAATTGTTGTTACGGAATTGACTCGGGTTTTATAATTATATTATGGTAATTAATTAGATATCATTAGATTAAATGATAGTTTAATAAAATATCTAGATATTAATTAGATATTATGTTATTGTAATCAAAAATAAAGAAAATATCAAGTCCTAAGAGAGGAAAAAGAGACGTGTGAAATGGAGAGAAACCGGGTCTGTTTTTAAGCGATCTGCGTAATTTAAACGGACCGATTGATAAAGTAACAAATATCTTAGATATTTGTATTAGTTTAATCAAATTAATTAAAAGATCTAATATGAGTGGAAAAAGGTGACATGGGGCGTGTGACTCATGCAAAAGTCGGGTTTCGGGTTTGTTTCGGGACTTAAGTTGACTCAGGAATAGTTAAATGACGTTCGGGGTTAAACCGTAAAACCTTCTCTTAAATTCCGAATAAATTCAAAATAATTATATTAAATTATCATAAATTCAAATAAATCTTAATAAAAATAAATTAAATTTATTATTTTTCAAAATAAAATTTCGGTCTTTAAAATTACGAGGTGAGGCGGAAAAGTCAACGAAAGTCAAAGTCGACTTAAAAGTCAAGAAAAGTCAAAGATGACTTAAAAGTCAAGAAAAGTAAATGACGACTTAAAAAGTCAAGAAAAGTCAATGACGACTTAAAAAGTCAAGAAAAGTCAAAGACGACTTAAAAGTCAAAAAAAG
This sequence comes from Heliosperma pusillum, assembly GCA_022085475.1. Lineage (NCBI taxonomy): Eukaryota > Viridiplantae > Streptophyta > Magnoliopsida > Caryophyllales > Caryophyllaceae > Heliosperma > Heliosperma pusillum. Next base: position 3,661 of record JAIUZE010018397.1, read on the forward strand.
TCAAAGATGACTTAAAACGGGATTCTCATGGAATCTCGCGGAAATTCCAAATACGAACCCAGAAATTCCAAATTCGACTCGAAATAATAAATTTTAAATTAAAACTTAAATCTGCTGAAAAGTATCCGTAAAATATTTTCCCTAGAAAAATAGGGTACTTTTCGGTTTGTTACAATCACCCCTCCTTTTAAAAAGTTTCGTCCTCGAAACTTAGAAGAAGGAATGTGCCATATATGTAGGTCTATTTCAAAACTTTTAAAAATATATTTGTAATAAAATACAGGGTCTTATCAATGGGGCGGACGGTTCTCATCTGCAGTTTAAGAACATCGACGTCCCAAGTCAAAGACTCCAAAGATATATTTTCGCATCAATAAATGAGAAAACTAGTTATCGAACGTCTCCAATAACGAGTCTCAACACTCCTTGACGGTAAAATACTTGAAATCATAAAACATTTCCAAAAGCTTTTAGCTCAAAACTTTCATAGTAAAGGTAATAACTCTACTATCTATGCCTCAAATTTCTAACTAAAGCTTCTAATAATCTATCTATAAGAGATAATATTCGATAGAAGGAACGGAATATTAAACAGAAAAAATCGAATAGAAAGAAGGAAAGAAAGAAGGATGAACCCCAATACTATCTTCCATCTATGATAATTCAAATGTCGATCGTAACTCGACAACACTAACTGCACCAGAATCTAGTCCTCAAGAGAGTGCAATATATCCTCAACATTTTAAATCTTCAGATTCCTACCAAAATATTTCATAAGCATGACACATCGAGTAACAACTCCCAATTATTCAGATTCAATTAGAATCTTCTAAGGTCCATCGGAACGGTAAACTCCATAACTAACAACCCATGAAAGATTCATTACGAACTCTAATCTTCTTAGCTCCATCGAAACTCTTATTGGAAACCACCATCAAAATATTTATAATTAGGGAAACAAGACCGCTAACAACCACAAAGTAAAGGAGACTTACTATGAAATTCTTTGATCCAATTTATTCTAAAATTCATTATCTTAAGTTATTAATAATGAACTTTCTCATCTTCAAAAGTTAAAACACAAATCCTCAAAAGAGATTAGTCACCTAATATCATTTCACTTAACTTTTGCCAATCATAGGGCAATGCGACCGTAAATCAATTTATTTAGCTCCTTCAAACTCTCAATACATCGGTTTTCGCTTATGACAATATTCCTCCAGTTTGGTCATCCAATCCAAATTCCACAAGGTAATTATTCCCGTTAGGGTCCAACATTTAAAGACCACAATTTCCCAAGTAACACTTAAAGAATCACTAAAACTCTTAACCACTACTACCAACTATCATTATGATTATTTCGATCCTCAAAACGATATTGCAACATTAAGCTTTCATAGTCTAAAACTACTAGGAGAGTTTCATCCTAAGTTTATCCTCAAAACACAAGTTCATTCTAATAAACACTAATATTCCACAAAACTCAAAGTTCTTCCGACTAAGTATAATATACCACAAACAAATGGGTATGACATCCATAAAAATGTTACAAGAGTAAGGTAAGGATACCAATGGTAAGATGGAGGAACTATCAAGAGTGATTTCCAAGAGGCAAATAGGTTGGAAGAGAAAGAAGCACCTAGATAGAAGGAAGAGAGCTTAATACTATAAGGACGAGAGAATTCATAGATGAAGAAGGAATACACTTCAATTAGGCGTGTAATTCTTCAAATCTTCGGTAGAGGATACTCCTTCTAGGTAACACAGATCTCTTCTACAAGAGGTCCAACCATCTTCATAAGAAACAAAACAAATTAAGTTACCCTACCATTTATCCTCAACAAAATGCCTACAACATAAATCCTAATCTACCCATCCTACCCTTCTATCTCACAAGTTTATTATTTATTCAGGTCAAGTTATTTATGCAAGGGTACACAAACGTGCGTCGGGAGCAAAAATGCTCTGATACCAACTGTGACACCCTCAAATTTGCGGAAAGAAAAAAAATAATTTAAATAAATAAAAGATGAGAATACGTTTCTAATAGGTTCCCTTTAGTGAAAATCGGTACATTTTAAAACCGGAACCTACTATTAAATATATTCATCATAAGAAGGTGTCTTAAATAAAAAGGTTCATAACAAAAAAGGAAATAATATTATACATAAAAAGTATCTGAAACGGGAGACATATCTCCCGTATAAAATACGGAAATAAAAGAGTTTATAATAATATACAATCCTAAAGAACCGAATATAGGTCCAAGGTAAATACTTCGCTCGCTAGCTCGTCAATGTACCCAATGTATGCATCACAAACCTGCCAACCGCATTAAATATAAACACGGAAGCCACAGTCAGTGGGTAGTAACTCCGAGTTCTCCCAGCCACGAAATGTCGAGTTTAATTAAACATGAATAACATAAAAGCAATGTATATTGAAAATACAAAACCTTAACATATATGATATGCTTTTCATGTTATGAAACAATTAACTAACATATAACCTATCATGTGAAAGCTATCATGTGAATCCGTTATCATTCTATAACAAGAGGTAGGGAAGCTGGTATTCTAGCTCAGAGGTTACCGTTAACATGGCCATGATACACTCAAACTCTAATCAAACATAATATCATGTGAATCAGTTAACAACCGGTAATCCAAACTCTATCAACCTTAGCCGGCTTGCATCTCACCTTCTAAGATTCATAGAATCATCAAACATGAAAGACCAATACGTCTAGAAACAGGCACAAGTTCTTAGCACAGTCAATATAAGACTTCTGTAACTCGAGTCTATACCACGAGGTAGGATATACTTATATATTTAGGCTCAGCGGTTACCCTAATAACATGGCCCAAATACAAAGCACACATCTAGGCTCAGCGGTTACCCTAATAACATGGCCCAGATCCAAATCACATATCTTAGCTCAGAGGTTACCCTAATAACATGGCCAAGATACAACTCTACCCTAAACCTAGACTGCGCAGACCTAGAGAAATGCGAAGATCCATCGCACCCAAGACTCATGATACAACCACATGAGTACCCTAAGGAGATCCACCAAAGGGTTGGCTAGTACTAAAGCTGGCTCCATTCCCAAAGTGGAAGCAATAAGGCAGCCATGCCCCGACTTGGATATCCACCAAGCCGGAACACAAAAGCTATCAAGCAGTGAACATATACTCGTTAAAGATAGTAAGGCCTATCAATGTCATGGTCCAAGATACTCATTTAGAATTAGGATGGTCAAGACGCCATATACTCATAATTCTCTATGGGTACTTAGTCAACACGACATATATCATACAATCAAACAGTCCCGGGAAAACTTCCTATCATGTGACTACTTGCATATAAATCATATTCAAATATCATATCGCCTCATATCTACTAAGGCTCATTCATTCATTCATTAAATAAACCTTACCTGAAGACAAATCCCCGACCCGAGTCCCGCGACGGGTCATCAGTCAACCGGGGCTGACTAGATCTTAGTTTGACCAAACCCGTTTGGTCAAACCGGCTAGAAACAGAGTCTTAGCCCTCGAGGCTTGAACAGCAGAATATCACTTCATTTCATGCTATTTCATCAATTTCTAACATGTGAATTATTAATTCATACGAAAACCCGCTTGACTTACATTATATCAAATTAAACTAAAATCTCGTATTATAATTTCTAACATGTGAGAAATAATAATATAATGAAAAGCTTTTAATTAAATAATTTACTTATTAAAATTTCCCACTTGCTAAATATTACTAAATACGATAAAATAACAATACTCAAAAACCGTCACAAGTCCAAGGGAACCCACGGTTCATTTTGGACCGGTTTTGGTCATCTTTTCTAAAAACCGTTTCTTAATATTTCCCGCATGCTTTAACATATTTAAAACCCCTCAAAACAACAACAAAACAATTAAGTATCGACAAAAACCCAAAGAACCAAAACACGGACCAACCAGACCGGGCTGGACCGGGTCTGAACCGGCCTGAACCGGCCTGGTTTGGCCCGGTTTTCCAGCCACCAAAACAGCCCCATAACCGGCCAACACCAACAACAACTCTAAATTATTTCTAACATGTCTTAATTAACAAACAACCATTTTAACAATCATCCATACAAAAATCATGACTATGAACAAATCATCCAAATATGTCAAGAACACTAAACATGTCATAAAAATTCCATACAACATACAAATCATTTCTACTTATCATGTTATTACCAACAATCATAAATAACAATAATATGAACAAAAACAAAAGAAACAAAGGTATGTAACATTAATTCGTCGAGTAACTCGGAATCGTTACCTTAGCTAGCAAAATCAATTAGCACCCAAAAATAAGAACAAAAGAAAAACCCGTCTACTAATCTTCTTCTAATATATATACGAGTCACCAAACTCGTCTTCAAAATCTTCCCCTATAAGAAATGACAAGAATAATATTGTTAGTATTAAAACTTGATTTTCCATAATTAAAGTGTTAAAAACGATTTTGTCGGAATTGAAAATAAACCGTACTTGAAGATGGAGAGCGAAGAGGAGATTCTAGAAATATAAGTTACGACGGATTTGAATAAGAAATGAAGGTTTTATGATGATTTTGCTCAAGAACGATGAAGAACGATGAAGAACGATGAAGAACGATGAAAAACACCAAGAACGATTAAAGAAAGTATTAAAAAGGTATTAAGTTGATTTATTGTAAAATGAAAAGATAAGTAGTGAAATAGAGTGGAGTGTGAGCCGTGTAAATATAGAGGAATTATGGAGTCGGGTTTTGAAATTGTTGTTACGGGATTGACTCGGGTTTTATAATTATATTAAGGTAATTGTTTAGATATAATTATATATTAAGTTAATTAAACCAAATATCTAGATATTATGTTATTATAATCAAAAGAAAGAAAATATCAAGTCCTATGAGAGGAAAAAGAGACGTGTGAAATGGAGAGAAATCGGGTCTGTTTTTAAGCGATCTGCGTAATTTAAACGAACCGATTGATAAAGTAACAAATATCTTAGATATTTGTATTAGTTTAATCAAATTAATTAAAAGATCTAATATGAGTGGAAAAAGGTGACATGGGGCGTGTGACTCATGCAAAAGTCGGGTTTCGGGTTTGTTTCGGGACTTAAGTTGACCCGGGAATAGTTAAATGACGTTCGGGTTAAATCGTAAAACCTTCTCTTAAATTTCGAATAAATTCAAAATAATTATATTAAATTATCATAAATTCAAATAAATCTTAATAAAAATAAATTAAATTTATTATTTTTTAAATATAATTTCGGTCTTTAAATTTACGAGGTGAGTCGGAAAAGTCAACGAAAGTCAAAGTTGACTTAAAAGTCAAGAAAAGTCAACGACGACTCAAAAGTCAAGAAAAGTCAAAGATGACTTAAAAGTCAAGAAAGTCAAAGACGACTTAAAAGTCAAGAAAAGTCAAAGATGACTTAAAACGGGATTCTCATGGAATCTCGCGGAAATTCCAAATACGAACCCAGAAATTCCAAATTCGACTCGAAACAATAAATTCTAAATTAAAACTTAAATCTGCTGAAAAGTATCCGTAAAATATTTTTCCTAGAAAAATAGGGTACTTTTCGGGTTGTTACAATCACCCCTCCTTTTAAAAAGTTTCGTCCTCGAAACTTAGAAGAAGGAATGTGCCATATATGTAGGTCTATTTCAAAACTTTTAAAAATATATTTGTAATAAAATACAGGGTCTTATCAATGAGGCGGACGGTTCTCATCTGCAGTTTAAGAACCTCGACGTCCCAAGTCAAAGACTCAAACGATACATTTTCGCATCAATAAATGAGAAAACTAGTTATCGAACGTCTCCAATAACGAGTCTCAACACTCCTTGACGGTAAAACTACTTGAAATCATTAAAATATTTACAAAAGCTTATAGTTCAAAAATTTCATAGTAAAGGTAATAACTCTACTATCTATGCCCAAAATTTCTAACTAAAGCTTTTATTAATCTACCTATAAGAAATGATATTCGATAGAATGAACGGAATATTCGAAAGAATAAATCGAATAGAAAGAGGGAAGGAAGAAAGATATTAGCCGGAAAAGTAGATCCGTTTATTGATATAGGAACGTCCGAATGAAGATAAGAGCATGAAAACACATCTCCGGACGGTGAAGTTATAGGAGTACTTTCTCCAACTGAAGCTTTGAGAGGTAATTTATCGGATATTCTCATTGAAATAAAAGACAAAGAAGTTCCCGTATAAAATTAAACACGGTATTTCATAAATCGAAAACATACCAGTCACAATGTCTGGTTGAGCATCGGCCTCAGCGCGGCTCATGATGAAAATTCGACCCTTCGGTCTCCCAGAATTAGCTGGTGTAGAAGCTATCTTCTTCCTATCAGGACATACATTAGCTTGGTGTCTCGGTTTCTGACAAGCATAGCACACAATTGGCTGGTTGAAACAGCCCATACCGGGATGCCTAGGCATCTTGCACCTAAAACAGATACGACCCTGAAGATCGTTGTTGTTGCTCGGGACGAATGGACTGTTACTTCGAGTTGCTTGTCCACTCTTAAAATTCCTCCTCTTGTTTGAGAAAGAGGAGGAAAAGGAAGGTCGAGACGTAGGATATAATGGTCTCTTGCCATAAGAATTAGGAGCAACATACGAGGAACGAGCCTCGTCGGCAATCTCCCAAATAGAACTCTCTGCCCAAATGGCATCATTGTAGATAGAGACAAAAGAAGTAGCACCCCTACTGATTTTGCCCTTCACCTGAGGAGAAAGTTTTCCCAGGTAAAAGAATGCCTTGTCTTCCTCCCTTGAGATAAGCCGAGTGGCATAATGAGCCAACTCGTGGAACTTGGTTGTGAACTCCTGAACTGAGAGAACTCCTTGTTTGAAGTCCATGAATTCTTTCAGTTTCTGCTGTCTCAATTCATCCGGGTAGAACCTCGCCTCCAATAGTTCATGGAAACGAGTCCACCCAAAATCGGGTTCCAACTTGGAAGTAGGGCCAGTAAGTGACCACCACTGATCTGCTTCCTTCACTAAGAAGTGGGAAGCAAGACGGACTTTATCCGCATCAAGAACATCGTATAGAGAAAAGTTCTTCTCCATTTCTCGTATCCACTCAGAAAGCTGAATGGGATCTTGAAACACCAACTTAGGGGTCAATGGTGTTTTGCAAAGGACTCAATATTCACACAAACAACCCAAGGACTGTTTTGAAATTGCAGCAATAAAACATATGAAACAAGGCTATTTTTGTGGGATAGTTTTCTGGTCTTTGTAACAAATAAGTAAAGGATAGGGTAGAGGATAAACAACAACTAAGACAAGCACAAGTTGATGTGAATTCTCATGTTTAAACCCATAGGATAGAAACCCTGAACTTGGGCTGTCAAGACTAGCACAAACAGTTCAAGAACAGTGAGTCCTAAACTCAACTCACTCACTAAGACTAGCACAAGTGAATGGATTAAGCTTAGGCCAACAAACTAAGACTAGCACAAGTTTGTTGAGATTTGTGTTAACTAAGACTTGCACAAGTTAACTGAAAAGAGTAACAACTCCTTGTTTTTCATTCATTCATATTCTGATTTTCTTAGGTTACAAGCATGGCTTATATAGGTCATACAATTTGATCTCAACCCTTGAATACAACTAAATCTAAGGGCTCATAAAGGCCTTACATAATAGATTAAAGTAACAGCTAAGTCTTATAATAAGACGAGGGAAAACAGACTGCAAAAAGCATCCTAGACAGCCTGCCTTTGGTCAGCAAAAGTAGTCTTGTTTCTTTCCTGAAATAGTAAACATTAAGTCAGGCTTTTGAGGCTTGTTTGGCTCCCTTTTGCTACCACATGATGCTCACACATATTGGATCATTAAAGGATCAATTTGTAGCCTTGGACGTGCCATTCAAAGAACTTGAACACATAGAAACAACCTTGCTGAACACAAGTGCTACAACTGACTTTCAGTAGCATTTTCTGAAATCAGACATGTCTTGCAGGCTTCATAACTCTTTCATTAGGATGAATTTTAAGGCTCATGATATCTCATTTTAAAGCTAAATGTGTTAGCTTTCATGTCAAAAAAGAAGCAACCCCAAATGATGTATAAAACTCTAGATACAGAGGTTTGAGTACTAGCAGGTCGCTTGACTGTTGTACAGCAGCATTCCAGATTCCAGAGGCATCTTGCAGATGCTATAATTTTCTGCACAGATAGAATTAGGAGACCCATGAGTATCCAAATTGAAGCTATATGAGTTAGCTTCCTTCTCCAATTTGAATCATGCAAAAACAGTTCCTGGAACTTCAGTTATAAGCCTTTAAGTGAGTACAGGTCAGAAGTGAATGCTCATCAGTCTTCTTGTGCAGCAGCATGAACTTTGAAAACTCAGATCTCCCAACTCAGATGGATAAAAAATGCCCATGATGATTCAAATGAAAGATAAAGGTGTTAGATTTCACCTCCAAAAAGAATCAACCAAAAATATCCGTCACATATTGAGTTATGGACATTTTAGTACTAATAGGTCATTTCAGGAGAATAGCATTGCAATCTGCGTGACAGTCTTTGAAGATCAATTGTGACAAATTTGCTCGATGAATCTTGTTGATTCCAAAACCATATGAAAGAGGACATCTTCAATATTTTATCCATATGAAGAACATAAATATTGAGCAAGTAAAACGCCAGATATGTTCAGTTGAAGTTGGCTCTTTTCTGCTGAAGTTTTGGGAGCAGTTCAGACTTCCTGAACTTGAATGCTTAGGTTGTTTGGAAATAAATGGCTTCCTTGTTCATGAATTTTAAATAGAAACTAAACAAAGGATCAACCCCCATGCTCCTGTTTCAACTCTCCCCTTGTTCAAAAGAAATTTGGCCTCAAATTTCAACAAGACATCATGAAGGACCTACAATCCTCACCTCTAGTTTCAGCACCTTGGTGTCCAATGAAGGAAAATTTTTTTCTTATCTTGGAGTAACAAGTGTGATTGAATCCTCCAGGATCAAAGACCCACATAAAATTTCTTGGCATGATTCGAATAGCAGTAGCAAGCATACACAACTTAAATTCAAAAGGTGAATTGGCACAACTAGTAGAGCATAGTGATGCAACCATGGGGCTGCTCATGTTCCTATGCATTTGCCTCAACTTAAGCATCACCAAGATGCCTAAAAGTTCTTCAAGACCAAGTAGGGAACATGTTCTTGATATCTCAAATAATTCTAACAAGCTCTTGTCATGAAGTTGCACAATATTAACCAAACAAAACAGAAATTGCAGAATTGAATTGTAATGATTTAGATGATTCAATTCATCATTTCTCACTTGAAACTTATTTGAAATTGCACCCAAATGAACAAGACTAGCTTGTAACCTCATCAACATGTAAAAGTGGAAGTGTGGGGCTGCAAGAGCACAAGGTATATCCCCCAAACAACCATTCATGAAACCAGGACAGTAGTTGATGTCATAGATCAGATTTTGAGCTCTTGAGCATGAAATTGAAATAGAAACTCCTCTTGCTTCAACCTTACTTGGAACCCAACACATTTCACCTTCAAAGGAGATCAAGAACTGGTCCAACTTATGGTTTAAAGGTTGCTGCAATTTCTTGTTTATGGATAGCTCAAATGGACTCAAGTAAGCAACATGGCCCTTGCTTGCATCATGAAGCATGCCTGGTTTGGTGCAAGCATGTTCTTCCTCTTGTGTGGTAGCCTTAAATGTGGAGTTGAGTGTTGTTTTAATCTCGAAACGTTGGCTTTCCAAGACAGTAGCACATGAGCCATTCATTTCATCATAAGCATTCATGACTCTTAGCTTAATGCATCTAGAATTAGGACAACCAATAACATCCTCTTGGTCTAAGCCCTTCTCTTTCCCAGCTGTTTTCATGACTTCTTAATTGTCCATTATAGGCAAGACTTCATGTTTCCTAGGCCTTACTAAGTTCTTTTCCACACACAAAGATAATTCAAGCAATTCACCATATGAATACTTCATTTCTAAGTTAATTTTTTCAGCAATTTCAGATTTCAAGCCATTGTAGAACCTAACTCCCTTTTGGACAGAATTGACTCCTTTATCACACACAAAGTGTAACTCTTCAAACAACCTAGCATATTCATGAACACTCAAGGCACTTTGTTTAAGGTTCTTAAGTTCAATCCACAATTCGTTCAAGATGGAACAAGGAAGATACTTGGACCACATGTGTGAGTTAAGCTTGAACCAAGATTTTATCCTACCCTTCCCTGCCATTCTCCTTGAAAGGTTAAGACCATTATACCACAACAAAGCAAAACTCTTTAATGAAGATGCAACCAGGTCATGCTTCTTTCCATCAGAAAAACATTTGTTCTCAAAGTAGCATTCAACATCAAACAACCAAGAGACAAATGCTCTACTGTTTTCACCATTAAAAGTACGAAGTATGAGGGTTTTACCTCTACCTCTAAGGGTATGAGATGACCTAGAATCCGTATGGAGCAGGTGGTGTTCTCCTTGGTACAAATCAGGTGGTTTTGGCTCCCTTTGCACACCATGGCTGCTGGTTGCTTTCCTTGTATGCACAACACCTTCATGCCCTCTTCTTAGGACTTGTAACTTCTCCATAGCTTCTGCCATAGACTTAGAAATGGAGCCATGCTCATAATACCTCATCTTAGGACTTGGAACATGAGGAATATACTCAATGGCTACTGATTTAGTCATTAAAAATCAGAATGCAATAACTTTGACAAAACAGAATTTTTGATGCTCAAGGATGCAAAAACAAGACTAACACAAGATAGAACTTGTGCTAATGCTAGCTCTGATAACCAATTTGAAACACCAACTTAGGGGTCAATGGTGTTTTGCAAAGGACTCAATATTCACACAAACAACCCAAGGACTGTTTTGAAATTGCAGCAATAAAACATATGAAACAAGGCTATTTTTGTGGGATAGTTTTCTGGTCTTTGTAACAAATAAGTAAAGGATAGGGTAGAGGATAAACAACAACTAAGACAAGCACAAGTTGATGTGAATTCTCATGTTTAAACCCATAGGATAGAAACCCTGAACTTGGGCTGTCAAGACTAGCACTAACAGTTCAAGAACAGTGAGTCCTAAACTCAACTCACTCACTAAGACTAGCACAAGTGAATGGATTAAGCTTAGGCCAACAAACTAAGACTAGCACAAGTTTGTTGAGATTTGTGTTAACTAAGACTTGCACAAGTTAACTGAAAAGAGTAACAACTCCTTGTTTTTCATTCATTCATATTCTGATTTTCTTAGGTTACAAGCATGGCTTATATAGGTCATACAATTTGATCTCCACCCTTGAATACAACTAAATCTAAGGGCTCATAAAGGCCTTACATAATAGATTAAAGTAACAGCTAAGTCTTATAATAAGACGAGGGAAAACAGACTGCAAAAAGCATCCTAGACAGCCTGCCTTTGGTCAGCAAAAGTAGTCTTGTTTCTTTCCTGAAATAGTAAACATTAAGTCTCCCTTTTGCTACCACATGATGCTCACACATATTGGATCATTCAAGGATCAATTTGTAGCCTTGGACGTGCCATTCAAAGAACTTGAACACATAGAAACAACCTTGCTGAACACAAGTGCTACAACTGACTTTCAGTAGCATTTTCTGAAATCAGACATGTCTTGCAGGCTTCATAACTCTTTCATTAGGATGAATTTTAAGGCTCATGATATCTCATTTTAAAGCTAAATGTGTTAGCTTTCATGTCAAAAAAGAAGCAACCCCAAATGATGTATAAAACTCTAGATACAGAGGTTTGAGTACTAGCAGGTCGCTTGACTGTTGTACAGCAGCATTCCAGATTCCAGAGGCATCTTGCAGATGCTATAATTTTCTGCACAGATAGAATTAGGAGACCCATGAGTATCCAAATTGAAGCTATATGAGTTATCTTCCTTCTCCAATTTGAATCATGCAAAAACAGTTCCTGGAACTTCAGTTATAAGCCTTTAAGTGAGTACAGGTCAGAAGTGAATGCTCATCAGTCTTCTTGTGCAGCAGCATGAACTTTGAAAACTCATATCTCCCAACTCAGATGGATAAAAAATACCCATGATGGTTCAAATGAAAGATAAAGGTGTTAGATTTCACCTCCAAAAAGAATCAACCAAAAATATCCGTCACATATTGAGTTATGGACATTTTAGTACTAATAGGTCATTTCAGGAGAATAGCATTGCAATCTGCGTGACAGTCTTTGAAGATCAATTGTGACAAATTTGCTCGATGAATCTTGTTGATTCCAAAACCATATGAAAGAGGACATCTTCAAGATTTTATCCATATGAAGAACATAAATATTGAGCAAGTAAAACGCCAGATATGTTCAGTTGAAGTTGGCTCTTTTCTGCTGAAGTTTTGGGAGCAGTTCAGACTTCCTGACCTTGAATGCTTAGGTTGTTTGGAAATAAATGGCTTCCTTGTTCATGAATTTTAAATAGAAACTAAACAAAGGATCAACCCCCATGCTCCTGTTTCAACTCTCCCCTTGTTCAAAAGAAATTTGGCCTCAAATTTCAACAAGACATCATGAAGGACCTACAATCCTCACCTCTAGTTTCAGCACCTTGGTGTCCAATGAAGGAAAATTTTTTTCTTATCTTGGAGTAACAAGTGTGATTGAATCCTCCAGGATCAAAGACCCACATAAAATTTCTTGGCATGAATCGAATAGCAGTAGCAAGCATACACAACTTAAATTCAAAAGGTGAATTGGCACAACTAGTAGAGCATAGTGATGCAACCATGGGGCTGCTCATGTTCCTATGCATTTGCCTCAACTTAAGCATCACCAAGATGCCTAAAAGTTCTTCAAGACCAAGTAGGGAACATGTTCTTGATATCTCAAATAATTCTAACAAGCTCTTGTCATGAAGTTGCACAATATTAACCAAACAAAACAGAAATTGCAGAATTGAATTGTAATGATTTAGATGATTCAATTCATCATTTCTCACTTGAAACTTATTTGAAATTGCACCCAAATGAACAAGACTAGCTTGTAACCTCATCAACATGTAAAAATGGAAGTGTGGGGCTGCAAGAGCACAAGGTATATCCCCCAAACAACCATTCATGAAACCAGGACAGTAGTTGATGTCATAGATCAGATTTTGAGCTCTTGAGCATGAAATTGAAATAGAAACTCCTCTTGCTTCAACCTTACTTGGAACCCAACACATTTCACCGTCAAAGGAGAGCATCAAGAACTGGATCAAATTATGGTTTAAAAGGTTGCTGCAATTTCTGTTTTGGATAGCTCAAATGGACTCAATGTAAGCAAAAATGGCCCTTGATTGCATTCATGGCATGCTGGTTTGCGTGCAAGCCTGTTATCTCTTGTGGGGTAAGCATTAAATGTGGAGTTGAGTGTTGTTTAATCTCGAAAGTTGGCTTTCAAGACGTTAGCACCAGGAGCCATTCATTTCATCATAAGCATTCATGACTCTTAGCTTAATGCATCTAGAATTAGGACAACCAATAACATCCTCTTGGTCTAAACCCTTCTCTTTCCCAACTGTTTTCATGACTTCTAAATTGTCCATTATAGGCAAGACTTCATGTTTCCTAGGCCTTACTAAGTTCTTTTCCACACACAAAGATAATTCAAGCAATTCACCATATGAATACTTCATCTCTAAGTTAATTTTTTCAGCAATTTCAGATTTCAAGCCATGTAGAAAACCTAATCCC
>JAIUZE010018398.1:0-35619 GCA_022085475.1 Heliosperma pusillum
TTACTCTCCAACACCTCGAGGTAAGCTGGGGGCTCGACGCCAGCCATATCGATCTCCTACAAAGATCAAATGACTCTTTAATTGACTATCATTTGTCACTTTTTAAAACAATTCAAATAAATCCTCAATTGACGAGCATTCGTCACTTTTGACCGGGTTGTCGCGTACCCTAATCAAAGATAAATAACCCAGACTAGGCTAACAACAAATTAATGTAATTAGGGAAGTAAGGGGTCGATCTCGGGGAGACGGGTGCGATTTACTAGGTCTTAATCTGCCATGTCATGCTTTGTCAATTCAATTCTCGTATGTCTACCTTGGAAAAGAATTCCATACTAGTCAAATGATTTTGGCCAAAAATCGTTAACTATCGTTATAGTCCAAACATGCATAGACACAACGTTTTAAAGGCACAATTTCTTTTATCCAATTAACATCTTTTAATCAATCTAACATGGCTATCCTACACCCTAGAAAGGTGACTACTTATGCATGATTAACAATGAAAAGGAAACTATGATTATAAAACTAGGAATGATAAACATGATAAAGGAAATACTAAAAGGAAATGAAACTATAATGTAAAGACGAGAATAAGATTACCGAAAAGGAGGAGCAAAGATTGAAATGGAATAAGAACTTGAATAGGAAATGCAAACCCGGAAACTTGAATTCCAATTACAACTAGAACAACTACAATTGAAGAAAACTTAGAACTAGACTAAACTAAACTAGAGAAAACTAAAACTAAACTAAACTAAGAAAGAAGAAGAACTAAACTAAAGAGAAATCTAAGAAGAGAAGAGATGTTGTGTGAGAGGATGGATGATATGATATGAGGGTTAGAGCATCTATTTATAGTATTAGGGTTTCGTAGAGAAGAGGTCGGGCATTAAACACATAGGTCAAAAATAGGATGAAGGAGCCGCAATGCTCGAAGCAGCACACATACCCGATCGGGTGCACACTTACCCGATCGGGTAAGTTGTCTTCTGGAAGCTCTTGACTGTCCTTTCATCTCCCTTTGCTTTGACTTGACTTCCAACATCCCCCTTGACCTTTTGAGTCGGGTTTGTTGATAGGGTTTGATGTAAAGTGATGATTGCATCCGCCTAATTGATTGATCTTCCGACAACTACGAAACCGTCCTTGCTTCTTCTCTCTTTCGAATTAGTGAACCTTCTTGAAATGCCTTTCACTTGGTCAAGCTTGCTTCTTCAAATCGTCGGGTTCTAGGCAAATGCTCGGAAATATAGAAAAAGGGCGTAGAAACGTCACTTTTCCTACAAAACAGGTTAGAACACAGGAATTCGCCTAGAAGACGATATTAGCTCATAAAATGGCTTAACAAAGCACAAATGACATACAAACCCGAGCTAAAGTGGGGGTTAAAATCATACAAATATTCACTTATCAAACTCCCCCAAGCTAAACCTTTGCTTGTCCTCAAGCAAACATAACAAACAATACCAGGACAAGGGTTTCAAGCATTGGCTACTACACCATCAAGAAACAAATCTCAACGTAAAACTTTGGAAACATAATGAATCATAACCCAAAAACAACGTGGGCAAGAATGATACATAAACATGGCTAAGATTTACATAACGGCGTAGCACAAAGAATTTCACTATAGAATTTTCGGCTCTTGCATGATCTGTTGACATATGGACTCTCACGGTACACTCGAACACTCAATGTATGTAAAAGGTGATTTATTTATGTGTAAATGTTTTTGAGACACTCACCTATCTACGACTTATGAAAATGTGTCCGCAATCTAATATGGTAAACAATTCAAAATACAAGTCAAAGATCATAATGCACATAGAAAAGAAGCCGAAACAATGAAGAAGGCTTTGGGAAATGGGTGAAAGGTGGACAAACAGTTATGGTCATGTGAAGATTAGAATGAGCTAGCAACTGACCAATGATAAATGGATACTCAATCCAAACTTTCGATCAATTTCCGAGTAATGAAACCAGAAGTAATGGATTGGCTTATTACACACGAAATACAAGGGTAAACTCCTTCTGAATATTGACTTGACATTTTGAGGAGATACTCACAACTTCTTCTTTTATTTCTTTCTTTTTCGATTTCTCTTTTTTCTTTTCTTTTTCTATTTCATTCATTTTTTTTCTTTTCTGAACATAACATCACTTCTTGTACATTTTCGTTATCCCAAATTCACTTTGTCATATAAGAACAAATCTTCTCAAAAGAGCACCCACACACCATAGTCTAGCTACTAGCTTAAAAAGGTAGGCAGTTTTTATGTGTAGCTATTATTTTGTGAAGCATTTGTATGAAGGGGCTTATTTTGAGGGGCAAATTAAAGTGAAAAAGGCTTCAAATCATAGTGAATCATGAATGCAATGCTTATAGAAATGAAATGAGAACCATACTTATGCGTTTTGACATGACATACATCACAAGGAGAACTACACACACCTAAATGAGACTGGTTATAGATGTACCAGTCTAAAGAGGTTCTACCTTACAATATATGTAACTTGCCATATGTGAAGATCAAGCGTACTCATCTATAGATTCATTCCATGCCTACTGTGTACAAGACTTCCCCATGTATGCACAATTCAATAAATATTGAAGCATTATCTTTTGAAATCTAAGTTTGGGAAATGTAACATGATGGTATAGTAAACAAACAAGCAAAGCACGAAAAGTATTCAATTATGTTCAGAAATTTTTTTAATTTTCTCAAAAATCTTCTCTTTCTTTTATTCAAAATTTGAAAAATGATAAACTAAAATGCAAAATGGGAAAATGCAATCCCTCCCCCAAGCTAAACATCACATTGTCCTCAATGTGAACACAAAGACAAAATATGTAATGAGATGCTGAATGGAAAAAAGGAAAAAATGAAAGAAGAGTGAAGCTTACTAGTCAGCGCGGACTCCCCCAAGCTAGTCTTCTGGACTTGACAAGGAAGGTCTCTATAGATGCTTCAAAAACTCTTTCATCTGCAAAATAAATCCTAACAACGAAAAAGGGAATACAAAAATAAAAATGCAAAAAGAAAAGGAACACGGGTTGCCTCCCGAGAAGCGCAAGTTAAATGTCTTGCTAGACTCTTTATTAATGAAAATCATTCTTTGTGCCTTAAAAAGCATGTCAATGCCCTTAGAAGCCGATCATATACCTGCGCATGAGCTATACAAAAACATATGTAAGCAATTGACAAGATATAGGCATGAAATATTGAAGGTAAGAATTGATATATCTTATCATTGTGCGCATGACAAACTTCATAGATGACCACTGAACTGCTCCACTCGTCAGTGAGAGATGGAGTGAAATGTTTAAGATCATGGAACAAACAATTATTTCCCAAAATATCATTAGTGGACTCTAATTGGGGGTAGGGTGAATCAAAGGAGTGGGAATCAAAAATGGGTGGTTGATCCCACTTAATTTCAAGGCTAGGTTCACAAAACCTAGTATCATTTTCAAATAAATCTGGAATATCCTTAGCGAAGGGATTTTCAAAGAAATCTGATGACTCGATCGACCCCTCTCCATTGGAGTCACAAATGGGCTTAACAACATCCTTGTCTAAAGTCTCGACTACCATATGGTCAATATCAATAATGGGGGTCTCAAAATTGTCAAATGGAACGACACTAGAGTGACTTTCAATAGAAAAGGTTGGACCATCATTATCGTCATCTATTAATTCATATGATTGGGGAGAATTAGACTCACATGAGGGGGCTGAAAAAGCACAGGAGAAAATAGACTCAGATGGGGGTGAAAAAGCATAAGGAAAATTGATTGGCTTACATTTTGTAAACGTGGGTTCTTCCTTTTGCCCTTTGAGTATTTGAAGTTGAGCCCTGATTTCATTGATTTGCTCTTGGATTCTCAACCGCCGGTGCGTTTCATCCAAAGATTTGGATGCCATAAAGTCCAAGAAAATCCAAAATTCCTTTCCTCTCTTCTGATAAAAACTTCCAGCACTCAATTGCATAGCCAGACTACGACACTTAATGAGCATTCCATGAATCACGACATCTCTCATATAGGTCTCATCAAGGGTATACCCAAGAGAGATAATATGGTTAGAATAGCTATAAAATCGGTCGAGGTATTCATGGAAAGGCTCATTCTCGCATTGTGGTGGTTGGAAATAGATAGTCATTGAGAGAAAATAAAGCAAACCCTTTGAAAGAAAATATTCCTATTACCTGAAAAGAGTCACTATACTACAACGAAAAGGTGAGAAAAATCTCAAGGAACAAGTGTTCCTCGACACAAAAAAAAAAAAAGAAAAGAAAAAGACAAGGTAAAACTCTACTAATCACAAATAAACAAAACCGTGCTCCCCGGCAACGGCGCCAAAATTTGATCGGGTTGTCGCGTACCCTAATCAAAGATAAATAACCCAGACTAGGCTAACAACAAATTAATGTAATTAGGGAAGTAAGGGGTCGATCTCGGGGAGCCGGGAGTTACTTGTGAATAGTTGTGGTTAGAACTCTACCTTGGACGATTGGCAAATGTTTGTCACTAATTACTAAATAATAACAATGCAATAAAGAAAAGAATCTATGGAAGTAGGTTCACACATGTAGATTAACATATTGATGAAATTGGATTTAGGATATGCAAATAATTCATTGTGAGTTCGTAAGAATGATGTGTTCATTACAATCATAGATCAGATGGTCTAGCAGGCTTTTTATGCGATTTACTAGGTCTTAATCTTCCATGTCATGCTTTGTCTATTCAATTCTCGTATGTCTACCTTGGAAAAGAATTCCATACTAGTCAAATGATTTTGGCCAAAAATCGTTAACTATCGTTATAGTCCAAACATGCATAGACACAATGTTTTATAAGCACAATTTCTTTTATCCAATTAACACCTTTTAATCAATCTAACATGGCTATCCTACACCCTAGAAAGGTGACTACTTATGCATGATTAACAATGAAAAGGAAACTAAGATTATAAAACTAAGAATGATAAACATGATAAAGGAAATACTAAAAGAAAATGAAACTATAATGTAAAGACGAGAATATAGATTACCGAAAAGGATGAGCAAAGATTGAAATGGAATAAGAACTTGAATAGGAAATGCAAACCCGGAAACTTGAATTCCAATTACAACTAGAACAACTACAATTGAAGAAAACTTAGAACTAGACTAAACTAAACTAGAAAAAACTAAAACTAAACTAAACTAAGAAAGAAGAATAACTAAACTAAAGAGAAATGTAAGAAGAGAAGAGATGTTGTGTGAAGGGATGGATGATATGATATGAGGGCTAGAGCATCTATTTATAGTATTAGGGTTTCGTGGAGAAGAGGTCGGGCATTAAACACATAGGTCAAAAATAGGATGAAGGAGCCGCAATGCTCAAAGCAGCACACATACCCGATCGGGTACACACTTACCCGATCGGGTAAGTTGTCATCTAGAAGCTCTTGACTATCCTTTCATCTCCCTTTGCTTTGACTTGACTTCCAACATCCCCCTTGACCTTTTGAGTCGGGTTTGTTGATAGGGTTTGATGTAAAGCGATGATTGCTTCCGCCTAATTGATTGATCTTCCGACAACTACGAAACCGTCCTTGCTTCTTCTCTCTTTCGAATTAGTGAACCTTCTTGAAATGCCTTTCACTTAGTCAAACTTGCTTCTTCAAATCGTCGGGTTCTAGGCAAATGCTCGGAAATATAGAAAAAGGGCGTAGAAACGTCACTTTCCCTACAAAACAGGTTAGAACACAGGAATTCGCCTAGAAGATGATATTAGCTCATAAAGTGGCTTAACAAAGCACAAATGACATACAAAACCGAGCTAATTTGGGGGTTAAAACCATACAAATATTCACTTATCAACTTTTCAAATTAATTCAAATAAATCCTCAATTGACGATCATTCGTCACTTTTCAAATCAATTCAAAAAACAAACAACCAAGAAACAAGCAATGCTCAGCATGGACCCACCTTTCGGATATACAATCCGTGGGCCCATATTTTTATTACCAGAAGTTTGCTCGCCACAACAACTGAGCAGATTCCCCGGAATGATTCAATCTTGACAAAGTCTTCCGTATACACGCACCTTGACAGACTTCAAAACCGTCACACGACGTTATCATCTCAGCAGGGAGCCACCTTTCGGACATACAATCTGTGGGCCCATCTTTTATTTCCATAATTTTGCTCGCCACAACCGAACAGATTCCCCGGAATGATTCAATCCTGACAAAGTCTTCCATATATCAAGTTTCTCATATTCCTTTCAATATATGTTTAAAAGTCCATAGACCTTAATTCGACTCCTCTAATTAGTTACTAAATTACTTGTTAATTTAGTATTTAATGATCTGTGTAACATGCATGCAAATATAAAGACATTTATATAAAAGAAGAAATTTCCTCACATTGAAATGGAAATTAAATGGGCACAACAAGAGCTCCTTCTTGTTGTTCTTGAGCTATAAATAAGGATGAACAAGAACAATCTCTAAATTAGAAGACCTCCTTCAAGTTGCACCAAGAAGAAACCAAATAATCTAATCTTATTATTAACTAGATAATAAGATAGATAAAATACTACCAATATTAGTATATATTACTACACTAGTAATACTAAGTAAATATTAGTATTATGAGAGTTTTAATGAGAAGAAGAGTTTTTGAGAGATGTATAAAAAATAAGCAAGAATGAACAACAAAAATGAACAACCATATTGCCCTTTTATAGGCAATATGGCCGGTCACTTGTAGCCTCACAAGAGACTTATTTTGCTTATTTTAATTCACATGCAAAGTGGTAGAGTGTAGTGTTGAGTGAAATGATTTTAGGTTTACTATTCATGTCATAATCACATGTAACTTGTGAGCATGAACAAGAGAAACCATCATCACTTCCCACTACTATTTGACCGGCCCCTACTGGCCTAATATGGTCCATTTTGTTTTTTGATATTTGTCCCACAAATACTTATTAATCATATGCTTAATTATCTTGTATAATTAAGTGTTAATTTGATCATATAAAAATTATATTACACAAATAAATAAATAATATATACTTAACATTTTAAGTGATATTTTACCATTATATCAATATATAATGGGTCCCACAATGCTTAGTTAATTTATTTTACAACTACTTGTAAATAAAATTAACTAAGCTCTACCTCAAAATATATGTAAAACCTCAACTAATTTAGTAAATTAACGATTAATTACTAAACTAGAGCTTATTTAATCATATTAAAATAAGATATAAATTTATTAGTCAATTATCGCATAATTGAAAAATAAGCTTAATCGAATTTGAGTTCCTAACTCAATTTCTAACTATTAACTCTCGTATATATATATCAAATATATGTAATGGACTAATAAACTGTATCTTATACAATTATATAGTTACTATTTGGGTTTCATCCTATAGGTGTGACCGAAAGGGATCAGTTGATCACCGCCGTCATACGACAATAACGTCAAACTCTAGTCAGCCAACCGTTATTGATTTACGTTAATCAACTGACTAATCATATATATATAGTCAATAAATATCCCAATTATATTCCTTAATGAGATTTATTATGTGGCGCACTATTGTGGAGGACACCTACTCCAACAATCTCCCACTTGTCTGACACAAGTGTGCGTCACCAATTCTCTTGTCTCTTTATCACATCTCCCACTCAACGCAAGGTGTCTTTCAGGTCGCACTTGCGATTGATTATATCTAGAGTGGTTTTCTCGATAGGGAGAGTAACTGTCTGACCGGAAAATCTACCATAGATCTCTTTCCGAGCGTGGCCACGCATTTACAGTAACTTCTCCTCGAGTGGCCTAAAGATGTTTGTACCCAACGTGGGTGGACAATTCCTGTTGATTCATCTACTCTATATGATGCAGATCACCATGACCTAGAAGATGTCCATCGGCCTTCTTTTACAGCACGACCTAGAACATCAACCAAAACCAATCGGAAACTGCACCGACTCAGATAGACAGTCGCCAGTCAAAAGAATTGACTCATAGGAATAAGATAGAAGACCCTGCCACGACCAGGCATCAATTAATTGATTTAAGGGTCTCTACAAAGGTCACTGTCCGACAGAGTGTCATACAGTCTGTCTATGTAATCGACCAGTCATCTCCATGACCCCATGGTGCTGAACCAACCATTGATCGACTTACAATCTAGTCACTTCAGGACGTCACCTCATTGAGTGACTAGGGACAAAATACTAAGTTCGTCCTATTCACTTGAATAGGGTCCAACATTGTCTTACAATTTATTCGGATAAACAAAGTATTAAACTTAGTCAAACTAAATAAAAGAGTTTATAATAAAACTCGAACAATGAATGCAATTATCATATATGAAATAATTAATAAAACATTCAATTATTACATACTACATAATCTAAAGGAATTCTGGTACACGTCTCAATCCCATTATGACGACATGACCATCATGCTTAGCCTTTGATAAAGGCTTGGTTAAAGGATCAGCAATGTTGTTATCTGTCCCAACCTTACAAATGTCAATTTTCTTTCTGTCCACGTAATCTCTAATTACATGATGTTTCCTAAGTACATGTCTAGACTTATTACTAGACTTGGGCTCTTTTGCTTGAAAAATAGCCCCACTGTTCTCACAATAAATCGTGATAGGATCATTGGCTGTAGGGACTACTGCTAGTCCTTCCAAAAATTGCCGAATCCACACAGCTTCCTTTGCAGCTTTAGACGCTGCAAGGTACTCTGCTTCTGTTGTAGAATTCGCTGCAACGCTTTGCTTGAAAATCTTCCAGCAAACAGCTCCTCCATTCATCATATAAACATAGCCGGATTGGGATTTCATATCATCCATATCTATGATAGCCTATCGCAGACCTAATCAAAGATAAATACCCTAGACACAAATGAATGTAGTAATAGGGGTCGAACACAAGGAGACGGGATTTGATATACAAGTTGTTATGGGGTGAATTCTATCAACGTCGGTTATCGATTAGTTTGGTTGGGTATATGAAACAACAATAATAATAAAAGAAGAGTCTAGGGAGGTCGGGTCACACATGCAAATTATGTAAATGCTCAAGTCAAACTAGGAAATTGATAATAACGATAATTGTTTAGGCTAAAGACACCCACCTCTCGATATTAGTGTCAACCATAGATCGGGTCCTAACGAACTCTCGCTTTGGCTAGGTCGATCTACTAACACATGCTTAGTCTAATTCAATTCCGTGCCTCTCGACTTATAGAAAGAATTAACGAATTTAATCAAGGATTGTGATCAATAATCAAAGACTAATAATACAATGCAAGCATGTGATAGAAACAACTATTTGATATCATAAGATCTCATTTCAACAATTGCAAATATTATTTATGCATGGCTTCCCTAATTTCCTAGACAAAGCAACTACTCTTGCATAATGATAACTAATCAAATAAAAAATGATAAAGTAAACATGATAATTAACTAATAATGGAAATGACAAAGGAAATATCAAAACAATATAAGGAATAGAATTACCTCAGCAAAGGAAATGAAACATAGAATTGAAGAACACAATGGAACTTATTAACTTCCAAATGAACTTGTAATATAAATTGAAATACTTAAATGTAACAACTAATAGAAACTAAACTATTCTAAACCTAATCTAATGACTAATGACATTATGTAAAAGAGTGTTTTTAGAGTGTAGAATGATGTACAAGATGATGAGAAAGATATGAAAAAGGATGCCTCTAAGTCTTTCATGTTGAGCCGATCAAGAATTTTATCAATATAAGTTTCTTGACTTAATGCTAGTATCCTTTTAGATCTATCCCTATAGATCCGCATACCTAAGATGAGATGGGCCTCTCCTAAGTCTTTCATTTGGAAATGAATCCCTAGCCACTCCTTCAAAGAAGTGAGGATTGAATATCATTCCCAATTACTAGTATGTCATCTACATACAAGACTAGAAAAGTTATTTTACTCCCACTAAACTTCATGTATAAACATGGTTCTTCGACACTTCGAGTGAAACCATTTTGTTTAATTACATGATCGAAACGATGATTCCAACTCCTGGATGCTTGTTTAAGACCATATATGGATCTCTTAAGTTTGCAAACCTTCTTAGGGTTTGATGGATCCACAAAACCTTCAGGTTGTGTCATGTACACTTCCTCTTCTAGAATCTCATTCAAGAAGGCGGTTTTGACATCCATTTGCCAAATCTCATAATAATTATGAAATGCGGCAACCGCTAAGATAGTCCTTATGGATCGAAGCATGGCGACTAGAGCGAAGGTTTCGTCATAGTTAAGACCATGAACTTGGGTGAAACCTTTTGCCACCAATCTAGCTTTGTAAACATCATTATGTTTATCTATGCCACTTTTGATCTTATAGATCCACTTACACTGAAGAGGTCTTACCTCCTTAGGTAAATCAACCAAGTCCCATACTTGATTGTCGTACATAGAATCCATTTCGGATCGCATGGCTCCTAGCCATAGCTTTGAGTCGGGACTAGAAATGGCTGCTTTGTAGGTAGTAGGTTCGTTGCTTTCAAAAAGTAACACATTATAGTCATCACCTTCCTCTATAATACCAAGGTATCTATCAGGTTGATGACTAATTCTGCTTGACCTCCTAGGTTCCGAAGGAATAATGACCGTGTCAGACGAAGAGGGAACGTTTTCCTCGTCGTCCTTTTCGGTTTGTGGCTCTTGGACTTCATCAAGTTCAAATTTTCTCCCACTCTGTCTTTTAGAAATAAAATCATTTTTTAAAAAGACTGCATCGTGAGACACAAACACTTTGTCCTCGTGTTTATTGTAGAAGTAATAAGCACGTGTTTCCTTTGGATATCCTACAAATAGACATTTGTCATATTTGGGTGCGAGTTTATCGTCAGACTTATTCTTAACAAACGCCTCGTATTTTTTCATCCCAAATTCTCATAAACGACAAATAAGGGACTTTCCCTGTCCATATCTCATATGGAGTCTTGTTTTCCGCTTTAGTCGGGCTTCGATTTAGTGAAAATATTGCAGATAAGATAGTAAAACCCCAAAAATAATCAGGAAGCTCTGTCAGACTCATCATAGATCAAACTATATCTAATAAAGTTCGGTTTCTCCTTTCGGACACACCATTAAATTGAGGTGTCCTACGAGGAGTCCATTGTGATACTATACCACAATCTTTTAGGTGTGAATCAAATTCATTGTTTAAGTATTCACCACCACGATCGGTTCGTAGGGCTTTAAACTTTTTATTCAATTGGTTTTCTATTTCATTTTGAAATTCTTTGAATTTTTCAAAAGCATCACTTCATGCCTCATCAAGTAGACATATCCATATCTACTCAAGTCGTCGGTAAAAGTAATGAAGTAGTGATAACTACCTCTAGATTGGATAGTCATTGGACCGCATACATCCGTATGTATAAGCCCTAATACTTCACTTACTCGTGTCCCTTTTCCCGTAAAAGGAGCACGAGTCATCTTGCCTAGTAGACAAGATTCGCATACACCATAAGATTCGTAATCGAATGGTTTGATTACTTTAGATGAAACAAGTCTCTTTATGCGTCGTTCGTTTATATGCCCTAAATGACAATGCCAAAGGTATGATTGATTAGGTTCACCTGTTTTGAGCTTCTTGTTTTCTACATGATAGACCTCTTTTGCAATATCTAGAACATAAATACCTCCAATACAAATGGCCTCGCCATAAATCATTTCATTAAATGAAAAAGTACAACGATTGTTCTTAATACAAAATGAAAAACCTTCCATGTCTAACACGGAAATGGAGATAATGTTCTTGGTAAGAGTTGGTACATAATAGCAATTATTTAAATACAACTCTAAACCATTAGGCAAAAGAAGAACGTAGGTGCCCACGGAAACTGCGGCTACCTTAGCTCCATTTCCCATGCGCAGATCCACGTCACCCTTGGCTAGTGCTTGCGCTTCCTTCAGCTACTTTACATGATTACAGAGGTGAGAACCACAACCGGTATCAAATACCCAAGAAGATGTACTAGCAAAGTTAATATCTATCATATAGAGTGATGAAAGAATTTTACCTGACGTTGTCACACAACCGTCCTTCTTGTCTTTCAAGTATTTGGGGCAATTGCGTTTCCAATGCCCTTTGCCATTACAATAATAGCAATCCGCCTCCGCGTGTTTCTTGACTTTGGGCTTGGGCTTAAGAAAGACCTTGCCCTTTCCCTTGCCGATTTTCTTGAAACGAGTCTTACCCTTTCCTTTGTCCTTCTTCACCCCAAGACTCATGTTCTTCAATTTCATTGAAAGAACGTCCTTGGGTTCACTCCCACTAGCCTCCATGTCCCTCTCCGATTGGGTGAGGAGTGCATGGCGTTCATGGAAACTCTTTTCCATGCCATTCATGTTATAGTTCACCCTAAATTGGGTGAACTTTGGTGTGAATGAATGAAGGATTTTACCCACCACTAACTGCTTTGGAATTTTGCACCCTAGACGCTCTAAGGTGTCGGCGTGCTCAACCATTAAGCACGTGTGGGCCAACTTTTTGGCCCCTTTGAAGCTTAGTGTCAAAGAATTTCGTAGCCGCCTCATATTGAAGAATTTGAGGGGCTTGCGAAAACATCGACGTTATCCTCGTGAATATCGCATATGCATCGAGAGATATCAATTGTAGTTTGAGTTTGGGTGAGATTGACCAAATCAAGAAATTCTTGACGTCATTGGCAACCTTCAAATAAAGGTCATATTCGGCCCGAACCACCGCGGATGATCTTGGCGCGGGTTCGGTGGGGGGCTCTTCGACCAAGTAGCGAAGCACGTTATCGGATATCGCGGCGCTCTTGATCGTTGATTCCCATTCAAGGAAGTTATTACCGTCATCTTTTAGGACACACTTGTTCATGACAGATCTCAACCATGAGTCCTTACCCAAGGTTGCGTTGTTTAATGAAGTTGACATTGTGCGAATATGGTTACTACAACAAAAAGAAATATATAAACATTCATTGTTAATTTACTTGAAAAACATTTTAACAAGTTTAGCATTTATATAATGACCTCTCACTAAATTATATAAATGATTCCAAGACCCAACTTTAAATAAAAATAGTCATCGTATGCTACCTTTATCTAAAAATGGTAAGTCATTACTTGACTAATTCTACCCTTAAAACTCTTGGTTGACAGATTTCAACTAAATCCATCTCCTAGTCCCAAGATAACGCTTATCTCGTTGAGTCCAGTCCAATTTTAGCTTGTGATCGTATCACCCTACTTACCCGAAGTAAAAAGGGACCCACGAGCGTAGTAGCCCTAATGAACACGGGATTCATAGGTGTTACTAATTGATAAGGCTATCAAATCTCAATTTTTAAATATGTGAGAGATCTTGTCAATTTAGTTATTAATTCCCTATAAGTGAACTAAGTCGGTGAATTGTGAATATTGTTCAATTGACAATAATGGAAAATAAAATGCATGTGTGACGATTTTGGCATGAGCGCAAATAAAGCAAGCAACCAAGCAATGAAAAAATCCTAGTATGACCACCTAGCTAATCAAATTAACTAGATAATTACAAATTCGGAAACCAACTCCTTGGTCCCTTGCTTCTTCACTTGGAATGCCTTCCAAAAATGGCACCGTCTTGAGGGAATCACCAGTCTTCATAAAAATAATTACAAATATACAAATTCCTATTATACATTTATTCTATAAAATGAAGTTATTAATTATTACAAATCGGCGATACGAGATCGCAATAAAATTACAACCAAACCATTATTCCCTTACATTACGGGTAATAACGATTAAAAATAACTAGGCCATACTAGGTACAAAATTTGCATAAATTATTAAAAAAATGACATTCATTCATTCAACCATAAACAAAATAAATTGCTGCAAAAATCATGCCAAAATTGCCCTAAACACTTTCATGCTCATTGTAGCTCGATTTTACGGGATTTATTGATTTTTAACCTTTAAAAATCAATATCAACATTTAAATCTCATTTACATTCAAACTAATTAACTAAACTGTTTTAGAACTCAAAATTAGTCCCTACTAATTTTGTTGGTCATTAATTAGGTCGATTTGATTTCATTTGCTAACTATAACGGTTTAATCATAACAATAATTAAATAAACCCAAAATAAAATATAAACATCATAAAAATTTGAAATCAAAAATTTTTTACATTCTGGAAAATTTCCAGAAACTCCAAAAATAAAAAACATTTGCTCAAAAATTTAAATTAATTTTATGAACAAATAACTTTGTATTTAATGTTTTTATCAAATAAAAATCATTAAATATAGTAAAACAGTGAAACAAATTATTAAATGTACCAAAAATTTTCATGACCATAAAAGGACGTTTCAATTTTATGAACTTTATAATCTCATATTATCGACTTTTATCTTAGAAAAATCAATAAACATGCAATACCTAATTAAAAGTCACGAAATTTTACATAAAATATTTAAGACATGTATGTGAGATCATATTAATATTTCAAGGCCAGAATCAACATGAAAATTTATTTATTTAACTTTTAACATCAAATATGCATATTAACTCGGTTTAAAAGCCAAAAATCAAAATAAATAGAAAATTAATCCCTAAAACCACAAAATTTGATTAAAAACATTTTGAAGTCATTAGGTATACATGCACCAAAACAATTTTTCAAGATCATATTTTAACTCAAATTTTTGATTTATTAGTTATCTTATAACTTTAATAAAAATTGTCTAAAATGAACATGCATGCTACAACCTAGCTCTGATACCACATGAAAGTCCATAGACCTTAATTAGACTCCTCTAATTAGATACTAAATTACTTGTTAATTTAGTATTTAATGATCTATGTAACATGCATGCAAATATAAAGACATTTATATAAAAGAAGAAATTTCCTCACATTGAAATGGAAATTAAATGGGCACAACAAGAACTCCTTCTTGTTGTTCTCGAGCTATAAATAAGGATGAACAAGAACAATCTCCAAATTAGAAGACCTCTTTCAAGTTGCACCAAGAAGAAACCAAATAATCTAATCTTATTATTAACTAGATAATAAGATAGATAAAAGACTACCAATATTAGTTTATATTACTACACTAGTAATACTTAGTAAATATTAGTATTATGAGAGTTTTAATGAGAGGATGAATTTTAGAGAGAAGTGTGAATTAAGCACAAAATGAACACACAAAATGAACAACCATATTGCTCTTTTATAGGCAATATGGCCGGTCACTACAAGCCTCACTAGAGACTTATTTTGCTTATTTTAATTCACATGCAAAGTGGTAGAGTGTAGTGTTGAGTGAAATGATTTTAGGTTTACTATTCATGTCATAATCACGTGTAACTTGTGAGCATGAACAAGAGCAACCATAATCACTTCCCACTACTACTTGACCGGCCTCTAGTGGCCTTATATGGTCCATTTTGATTTTTGATATTTGTCCCACAAATACTTATTAATCATATGCTTAATTATCTTGTATAATTAAGTGTTAATTTGATCATATAACAATTATATGACTCAAATAAATAAATATTATGTACTTAACATTTTAAGTAATATTTTACCATTATATCAATATATAATGGGTCCCACAATGCTTAGTTAATTTATTTTACAACTCCTTATAAATATAATTAACTAATTACCTCTACCTCAAAATATATGTAAAATCTCAACTAATTTAGTAAATTAACGATTAATGACTAAGTTAAATCTTATTTAATCATATTAAAATAAGATATAAATTTATTAGTCAATTATCGCATAATTGAACAATAAACTTAATCGAATTTGAGTTCTTAACTCAATTTCTAACAATAAACTCTCGTACATATCAAATATATGTAATGGACTAATCAACTGTATCATATACAAATAATTAGTTACTATTTGAATTTCATCCTAGGTGTGACCGAAATGGATTAATTGATCACCGCCGTCATACGACAATAACGTCAAACTCTAGTCAGCCAACAGTTATTGATTTACGTTAATCAACTGACTAATCATATATATATAGTCAATAAATATCCCAATTATATTTCTTAATGAGATTTATTATGTGGCGCACTATTGTGGAGGACACCTACTTCAACAATGTTTCCCCAAACGAGAGTTCGCCTGAGGACAGAGAAAGGCAGACTCTCACATATGACGGCTGGCGAGCCTCACAACGCACCTCATTCAAACGGCTGGCGAGCCTCATAACACACCTCATTCAAGCGGTTGGCGAGCCTCATGACGCAACCTCATTCGACGGCTGGCGAGCCTCACGTTGCACCTCAGTCCAAATAAGAAGATGCCTCAAGTATGACTTCTTCTTATGCCTTGCGAGCTTTTATACGTAGTCTAACGGACTTTAAACGACCCTCCCCAATGGTCGAGAGACTTTAAAATTTTCCCGACGACGAGTCCTTAGTTCAGACCCCTTGAACTGCCTCGCGTCGCCATAGTCTTCAGGTTGTAATCTTCGATTGACCTGTTGTCTATACTTTGACTTTTGCCTTGTTCAAGCCTCAATCAAAGTGGGGGCTCTTTAGATACCTCAGTTCTACACCTTCCGCCAACCACCCAGTGATGATTGAGCCGCATGTTTGATACGCGGAACGATTTATAACAGTTCGTAAGTTTATCCCCTTGGTCGTCATCTACGCACCGGTACGGTCGTTTTGACAGTCATTAGAGTTAATTTTGGAGTCCAAGTCAAAAATCGGTTCATTTTCTAGAAACCGTTTTAAAACTCAAAGTCGGAATGCGCGGGAATATTCTGGATATTTTATTAATATTTCAAATTCTATCTTTTTGATAGAATATATATCGTATCTTTTCAAAAGGGAAGTATAGATCAACCACAATTTTGTAATAAAAACGTGGGAATCTTCCTTTCGTAGAAAGAAACCTCTGGGGAAATGACGCAGCAGTTGCTGCGCCTCTTTGAATGATCGCAGTTCTTATTGCGCCCCTTCCCCAGCATGTTTTCTCTGTTTTCAGAATATTTTCGAGATATCTTTCCAAAGTTTGAGTTGTTCTTGAACTATTCGTATTTTCGGCTATAAAAGAAGAGCTCCGTTCTCACTTTTAAGGCACGCGAGTATTCCGCCCCTTCTCTTCTCTCTTTTCATTCTAGACCTTGCTCTAAGCTTTTCGACATCTACGTGCTTGATCAATCGAACACGTAAGCTCATATTCTTCTGGGTGCCCGTCACGTTTATTTGCATTGACCGACCAATTTGACCACTACACAATCAATCAATCATTTAATGAATCGATTTCTTAGTCCTTTAACGAGGGCAGTTTCTACATACATTCGAGTCTTGCTATCGCTAAAACGTTAACTTAGTTAATATCTCGTTTCGTAAACATGTAAGTCTGCGGGTGTAAATCCCGTATTTTATTATTACTTTTTATTCTTCATGTAAGATCCATGTCAAAAATAAATTCAAAGCCGATTTTAATCAAAACCTTTTTATAAAACCTTTTTAGCAGTCATCAGACGTCGAGAAGAAACACAGAAGCATATGCGCCTCTTCCATAGGTTGCATGCTCCTGCTCTTCTTCTTCTTCCTCTGGTTTCTACGTCTTTGTTTTCCTTTTCTTATTTTTCTCTTTTCTTCGTACATAAATCATATTTATCTTTTGTAAATCGTTTTGTTCTTGTCAGAAATAAATATAATTTTGTGATTTTAAATAGCAAGAATATTTAAATGACAATGCACAATTGAAATAAGATCTAAACTAGATGCAAACTAACTTTATGCATGCAAGTGTGTTTATTAAAATGAAAGAGAGCTAATTTAAACTAACTCGCATTTGGATTTAGGGAATTGGATAAAGGAGGTAAAAATTTGGATTTTGTCAAACGGGATCAAGGAGGACACCCAAAAAGCTTCTCAAAAAGCATAATAATCAGCCATAGTGCACAAATTGTCAAAGGTGTCAAATTACTACACCAACTCAACTCGGCTCGAGGGAATCTCCAAAAGAAATGGAAGATGGGGAAAACAATCAAAGAAAACCCAAGTTACGAAAACCAATTTCAACAAATTATCACAACCACAACCACAACCACAACCATAACCATAGCAGAAGGATAGCTAGACTAAGATCACTGACTTGAGCATGCGAAATAAACAGTAAGAGGATGATCTTTCAGGTACCACATGCCATCAACACTACACTCCCTACTGATAAGCGGAAATCCTTTATCTCCCAGATCCATTTCAAATAAGACTCCCCCAACCAAATCCCCCCGGACGCACAAGGGTGGTTCTACTCAAGATCATACGACTTGGATAGTATTGGAATAAGCCCACCACAAGAAATTGTGGAGGGTTGCTTTGTTGAAATTGTATGGAAATACTTAGCCAAGGCGCTAGGGAGGTCAAAAGACGGAGCACGACGCAAAAGGGCATCCTAGATAAGATGCAGAGCAAGGGTACTACACACGTGATGGGTTTCGAGGGTCGAGATGAGGGAGTTAGAAATGATCCTAGAATAGTATCGGGTGACGGGGTTCCAAATTCTATATGTAGACTCTTTACCCCCCCCCCCCCCCCCTCCCTCAAAGGAACTACGTCTAGATATTCGCTTCCAAAAGGCATTCATATGCGCCTTATCCTCATAGGTTTTCCAAGGTTGATACCCTCCCCCTCCATGACTTTTAAGACCAAACTGCTCCCCAAAATCGGAAACAGATAGCGAATAAGTGTTCCTGCAACGTTGAAATGGGACAAATGTGTCGTAAGGATTGTCCCCGAGGGAACTGTCACCTAGGACACAAAAAGTTGCGAGAAACTCACTCGCTAGAGACCAAATCCCCCCGGATGCACAAGGGTGGTTATGCCCAAGATCATACGACTTGGCTAGTATTGGAATAAGCTCACCACAAGAAATTGTGGAGGGTTGCTTTGGTGAATTGTAAGGAAATACTTAGCCAAGGCGCTAGGGAGGTCAGAAGACGGAGCACGACGCAAAAGAGCATCCTCGATAAGATGGAGGGCAAGCGTACTACACACGTGATGGGTTTCGAGGGTCGAGATGAGGGAGTTAGAAATGATCCTAGAATAGTATCGGATGACGGGGTGTTGAATGTTATTTGTAGACTATTTTTACCCCCCCCCCCCTCTCTCTCATAGGAACTACGCCTAGATATACGCTTCCAAAAGGCATTCATATGCGTCTTATCCTCATAGGTTTTCCCGGGTCGATACCCTCCCCCTCCATGAGTTTTAAGACGAAACCGCTCCCCAAAATCGGAAACAGATAGCGAATAAGTGTTCCTGCAAAGTCAAAATCAGACAAATGTGTCGTAAGGATTGTCCCCGAGGGAAATGTCACTTAGGACACAAAAAGTTGCGATAAACGCACTCGCTAGAGCCGGGTAGGTTTCAAACACAACATTATAAAAACTAGAAAGGTGGGTACGGTCGCACAAAGTCTGAACCTCCGCATTGATACCCATCCCATCCATGGTTAGTCCGCAAGCCCATCTATTAGGTTCCCATTTTCTAGCAATTAACTTGTTAAATAATTTAAATTGGGTTTTCTCAGCAAAAAAGACATGAAATTCATCATTAGAAAAGCGAGGATTTCGAAGTCTTACTGTTGCTCGAGAAGTTTCACCACCATAAATCATTGCCCTTTGTCATTTTGTTGCCATATTTCTCTTTTTCAACTTTACGAGAATGAGATTTCAACCATCTAAAAATGGAATCCCGGATGCCCAACTTTGAATCTTGAAAACTTGATATCACCGTCACCAAAGTTGTCTAAAACTTCCCTTGAAAGATTAAATAACCTTAGAATCCTCTCAGGAAATTTAAAATTGAAGGTAGAGTCGTCTAGACAAAAGGTAGTTTTGGAATAAAATTTTCAAAGGTTAAAAGGTCGGGTTTTGAAGTGGGGATCTGAAAGAGTAAGTATAGAGGAGTGTGTTCGTGAAATTTGGGGTGAGTTTGGTGTGGGAAAGTGTGTGTAAAGTGAGCTTGAAGGTAGTGCTTTAATAGAGTTTATGGTGTTTATGGGTTTTGTGTTATTGAGCGAGATGAAGTTTGAAAAAAATAAGAATGAAAATCTGATTTTTGCCATTTTCATAATGCGATTGTCGCGAACCTTATCATCAAATAAACAGACTTCCTAAACGAGTAATAGGCAAGTGTGGATATCGAATCCACAGAGACGGTTTAAGTAATAGTCTATGCCAAGTCTAACGAGTATTAGGAGCCAAATAGGAAGAGTAAGATGAATTTCTAAATGCAAACAAGTTAATTAAGATGAATTCAATAAAGAAGAAAATCACTAGGGGAGGTCGGGGGAACAGACCTACAACAAATCTAGGGATTGAAAATGAAATGCTCAATCAAGAAAGAGGGATAAACTTAGGTTGAAAAGGTCTATCGAACAATCAAAGCCAACGACACTCGACCCGATCCCTCGAGTCAAAGTAGTGAACCAAGGGGAGGTGTCAACCTAAATGTTTCCAACTAGGTCAAAATTACGTCATCCGGGTCAAGTCGTCACCTTAGCAGAGTGACACACCAAGGGCCTAAAAGGTTCAAGTTCGGGTCCCCTAATTTGATAAACGCAAAACAACTCAATCTTTTAGTAAGACAAGCGTAAAAATCTTAATCCCCACACTCCCCTAACTAGGAAACTACTCTATCATGGTGAAGCACATATGATTAATAAACAAATGAACATAAACCATGTAAACTGACATGTTCTAATAATAAAGTCTCTAACTTTGATTAAAGAAAAACTAGATCTAAATGACAACGTTAATTAAACAAAGAGTGCAAGTGATTAATCTAAATACCACAAACGAATTATAAAACTAGGCTAAGATATGAAACAAGAACTTGTTATGAAATAAAGAAAGAGAGTAAATTACCAAGAAGTAAAGAAACGAAAATAAACTTGCATAACGTTTAATCCAATATTCCAATTCTAACATAATCATAAGATTAATCCAAACTGTCTCTAATAAAACTCTAGGGATTACAATCATAAAACGGAGAAAAGTCACCGTCGAGTGAAATTTCACTTGGCCGGATGAAACTTCACTCGCTCGGGTGAAATTTTGCCTGACGGTGACAGCTCAAAGGTTGGCCATAAAATGATAAATTACGACGGGTAAAATTTCACCCGGTCGGGTGAAATTTCGCCCGATCGGGTAAAATTTCACCTAGCAGGGTGAGATTGAGTGAAATTTTATCCGACGTAAAAATAAACTAAAGTTGGCATTCTCTTGTCCAAATAACCGATATCGCCTCGATCACTATCTTGCTGAGTCTTTAGATAATGTTCCAACAAAATCATGTGTAAGGGAACAAGATCATACTTAGAATTATAAAAAGTCGCCAAGGCCAAATTACGACGATATTACAGCGAAAACTAATTAAAACGACAAGAATTACTAGTTCAAGTGGTACAAATGAGGGTCAAAATGTTTAATAATGGGGGCTAAAAAGAATTTATCATCAACATATGTTTTAATTTCATCCTTGAAGCTTGCATTATGTGTCTTATAATGTATATGTGTGCATTAAGGATGATTTAGTTGATTTAGTTCTAAAGTTGAAATGGTTGGTTGAATGTGTCGTGTTACTGTGTCAATGGACTCCACTCTATCGACCTTCCAAAACGGTAGGTCGATCGACTGGAAAGGATAGTCGATTGACTGAGCATGTGGTCGATTAACTGAGCCTATTGCTCAATCAACTAGGCTTAAATTCAGCATTGTTAGACTTTCATAAAATGATAATATCTCTTTCGTTTCTTATACGGTTGAGCGTGTGACCTACCGTTAGAACCGTAATAATATAATATATTACCTCTATTTGGAATTACTTAATTATCATGTCTATAACTCTTGTTGTTACTGTTTAAAGGTGACCCTTGTTTTAGACGGACTCCAAACATGTTGTTTTGGAATGAGATTTTATGTTTCTTGTGGATATACTTCTTAAACTAGGTCTAATGCTTATATATCATGTAATGACTCTTATTTATCATTGTTAAATTTATCTTATGCCTCATTCACATGTTTGATGTCAATTTTGGATTGTTTCACGCATGTATGTCATGTGTGCTTTGAATAGTCGTGATCGGTTGAGTCGTGATTGTTGGATGATGTCGAACTCTCATTCTCGTTTTTACCTTTATACTTTTTGGACTTTATGTCAAAGTGATGGGGGTACATTCTCTTGTGCTTTTCTATATGTTAGTAAGAATATGACGGCGTTGTTGGGAGGCGGACGCGTAGCTTTGATCAACCCAACCGTCGAATGTTGTATTCTTGCGAGGTAGTGTGAATGCATGTAGCGTACTTGCTTTAACTTTGCTTGATTTCTTATCTCCGTTGGCCGCCTTGCCAGAGTATGAGTACTTGTTATTATTTACAACCTTTCTCGTTGGTCGTACTGTTGGGATTGGTCTACTTATTCTCTCTCTGCCCCTACCGTTGGCCACTCTATCGGATTTGGGGTACTTGGCTTTTGTTTTGTCAACCGAGTCTTGTATGTGTACACTTCTAGCCACATGTCAAATCAGGTACACGTCTTATCCCGAGAGTCTGGCTAGATTTAGACTAGGCCCGTATTATTATCGTAGTCCTACCGGGAGGAATAGAGTTTAGAGTCATCTTGTCACGCATAGTACCGCTACTAGTGCATTTCATTTAGTGTGAGAGTATGTTTGATTCACCCGTTGGATGAATATGATGTATTTTAGTTGGATATGATTTGGAAGTATGTTTGATTCATATGTTGGAGGAACTGATGATATGTTGGAGGAAGTATGTTTGGATTAGTAGATGACTTGTATCATATTGTTTGTCCCGTCTCTAGCCTTTTCAATTGTATGGTTGCTTGTGGTGAGATGCAAGTCATCTAGTACGTATACGATTGCAAAGGTGTGTCTTACCTATTCTTGAGGTCTATTATCGCCATGTCTCTATTTGCCCTCATATGTATATGATATTGCTTAACATTCTCTCGCATGATCCATATATATTGGTTTATTTTCTCTATCATTGTCTTAATTTTATTTTTGACCGCATGATGTATTAACCTTTATTTACTCATATGTTATGGAATTTAATTGAAAGGCTCATGTTGGAATATGTTTGTATCGTTCTTGGTTATGTGTGTTTTGATGTAATATGGTTGGGAGAACCCACAACTACTCCTCACTAACTGTGACATTCATTTTTAATGAATGAACATGTTGCAGATTGGTGTTTGTATGTGTTTTGACAAGTGAGCTAGCGAGCGTTGTGCTTACAACGATTGACCTTCACGTTGTAGTTTTATAGTAGTTCTTATTATTTTATTTATGTATTTACCAAGGGATCTAGATCCCTTAGGTTTATTTGATTTACATTTTGTAAAAAGAATTTCTTAACTAAGTTTTTTTTTGTGATATTCGTGGTTTTGCTATTAAAGTTTTTAGGATTTTTCTACATGGTACCCCTGTATTTTTCTGAATTCTACATGGTACCCCTCGTTTTTTTCAAAATCTACATGATACCCCTAAAGTTAATGAAAACCTCTCAAAATACCCATAATGCACTAATCTGTATGTTTTAAACGTTTATATTATGCACTTTTCATTGATCTTTTGATAATAATTTTGCATGTCGTTATCATAAATATCCTTTAGACAAGCATAAACATATTTTCTTTGTAAAAATTAATTTTTTTAAAACTCGATTTTTAGTAGTTTACTAAGTATAGGGGTACCAGTGATAATTTTAAAAATTAAGGGGTACCACGTAGAATTTGAAAAACAATAGGGGTAATTCATATTTTACGTTGTGATAATTTTAAAAATAAGGAGTACCACGTGATACTTTTAAAAACTAAGGGGTACCACGTAGAATTGTAAAAACCTCGCATTTTACGCTGCAAATCTACGTGTTTACTTTATTGTATTATAGCGTGGTGTCACAATGACATTCATATGTCGGCATTCATTTGGCAATGTATATTTCTATACATCCGTCTCAGCGAGACGGAAATTAAACTGAGTTTCGGCATGAAACCGAATTCTATTCCAGATGCCATCCTGAAACAGCTTTCGTTACCAAACAATGTCTCATGACACAAGGATCACAATACAACAAAGATCATCAAATTTGGCTAAGTCTCGAGACATTTTATAGCCTAAAGGCGGTTCTAGCAAGAGACTATTCCAAAATGAGCATAAAATCGTCTATAGTTGACGAAAATTCAAAGTCAGGGTACCTACATGTTCCTAATGGTTTCAATTATCATAATCCAATACCAATTTCAAGCAACAAATCCGTTTGAAGTAAAATTTGCAAATTTTCAATTTATAGGGTTCATAATCTACCCTAAATCCATCCCTAATTCAAAGCCTAAATCAAGTTCAAAGTAAAGAAAAGTCGACATACCTCTTGTCGCCATATTTTCGATCGAAAATGGTGAAGTTTAGTTGAGGTTTTTGTCGCCTTCTTCGTCTTCTTTGTCGGGTATTGTGTTTGCTTGTGTTTTTATGAGTAAACAAGCGAGTCTGCGCTTTCATGGTTTATTCAAACCAGGAAGAGCCTTAGAAAGGACACAAAGGTTTATTCAAACCAGGAAGTGCTCATTTCAGCATGCTTTCTCTTTTTCTTCTCCAATGAGGTTTATTATTATCATTATTTCTTAATAATATTTATTATTTTTGCATTCATATGCATATTCATATATTTGGGAATTATTCTTTTCCCAAAATTATTAATTAGTCAAAAATTTTATATTCTCAATATTTATTATTTTTAATTCGTAATTTATGCTCTCTTTTATTATTTCCTCGTAGATATAACATCGATATTTTGAATAATTGTTTATTCCCCCACGAGATACCGTCTTTGGTCATCGCGGTCAACGTATTCTTTCACATCAAGTATGAAAAGTCGGTTTTCATCCTCCATTCTATTGAGCCACGCTTGAAATGACGCAAGCAGTTTCCCCCCAAGAAGTTTATTAGACATGAATCCTTCTATACAACTCAAAAGTCAAGAAGTTCGTCAGACACGTCCTTCTACTCATTTCTCAAATTCATGATCGAGTGTGAAGGTCAAGTATGGTTTCTCCTTATGGCTGGCAAGATTCCTTACGCAATCTAATGGACTTTAAAACGACTAATACATCATTTATTTATAGGATGTTATCATTTTAGCTCATATTTACATGCTAATTGCACTATTTATAGTGATTTTATGAGCTAATATCATTCTCTAGATGCTTTTGGTGTTTTATTGCGTTTTTTCGGAAATCGAGCAGTTTTGCGGCTTTTTCCTACCATTTTAGCATCAACCTTGAAGAACGAAGCTATTTAGGCAATCATATGCCAAGCTAGGGGCGTTTTGTTAATTTCACGTCATCCCGAGGAAGAAGGAACGGGATCAAAAATTAATCCCGGGCGAGAAAATAAAGTCAAAATGAAGTATAGAGGAATGTCACGCAACCCCTAACTTTGACCTCCATCCCTTGGGATCAACACCTCTTTCACGACTTGGGGAATTTATGCTGAAAAGATGTTTAGCCTTTTATTTTTTCCTTTAGTCTTTGTAATCAACATTGGGTTAGTATTATTGAAGCTTTCTTCTAAATTCTTTGGGGTTTATTCTATTTGTTCTTGATCAAGTTCTTGTTCCAATTACTTAGATAATTCTGAATCCTTATTTCGTTTTCATTTCACTATAGTGATTAGTATTAGAATTTCCATCTTAGTTACTACTTCTACTTCTATCATTTCCAATTCAGTTTTTATTAGTATTTGTGTTATTGTTATTATGTTGTTATTAGCAAAAGCCATATTTTTTTAGTATAGATAAAATCATGAATGAGTAATCTCATAATAGAAGGTGTAGGAAAGCTATGTAAAATAAATTTACTTTTATTATAATTAGGTAAAAAGTATTCTTGTTACTGTCTCTATCAAATGCTCGTTATTATCGATAAATTTTGGTTCTTGATCCAATCATTGTTTAGTTTTTTGATTCATTTCCTTAGAACGAAGGTCTGGAAAAGAATGAGACATCGCATGTTGTAGTAGACCAACGTAGTAATACGAGAGCCCGCTAGAACTCGTTCTATGCTAGAGTGTTCATAGTGAAAGGTAAGTACTATTAGGCCTAGACCATACTTTTTTGCCTAAACTTCCAATTTGATAATTGTATGCCAAATTACATATGCTAACCTATCCCCTATATCCCTTCTTATTATTGTTAATCATCATATTAAGCACTATTTTAGTTAACCCAACCAACAAATCATTCGAAACCTTCATAAAACTGTGTTCATAGCATTTCATTTTACACTCCCGTCTACCCCGTCTACCTATGATCTAGCCCTTCTTCCCTAACTAAATTCATTTGTTTGTTAGCTAATCTTAGTAATTTATATTTGATTAGGTACGGGATAAGCCTGTCAATGACCCTCCCCGATAGTTGACGAACACAAAATTGTTTCCGACGAAAGGTCCTTGACTCAGACCCCTTGAGACACCTCACGTCGCCATAGTCTTTAGGTTGTAATTTTTCACTAATCTAAGGGTTATACTTTGACTTTCACTTTGTCCTAACCTCAGTCAAAGTGGAGGGTTTGTAGATACCTAAGTTTGCACCTCCCAAAATTTTGGAGTAAGTGTCCTTCACAACAGTGCATTTATATAATAAATCTCATTTTGGAATATTCGTGGGATGAGTAGTATATTGATACTCCACGTCAGTTGATTAACGTAAATCAATAACGATCAGCGGACTAGAGTTAGACGTTATTGTCGTTCTACGGCGGTAATCAACTAACCCCTTTCGGTCACACCTAAAGGATGAGACCCAAACAGTAAACTAATTATTTGTATACGGTACAGTTTAATTAGTCCTTTACATATATATTTGATATATGTTTGGTTACGAGAGTTATTTATTGGAAATTGAGTTAGGAACTCATTCAGTTTAAGTTTATTAGTCAATTATACGATAACTGACTGAAGAAATTTTACGTCTTATTTTAATACGATTAAATAAGATTTAATTTAGTAATTAATCGTTAATTCACTAAATTAGTGAGGTTGTGCATATATTTTGAGGTAGAGGTAATTAGTTAATTATATTTACAAGGAGTTGTAAAATAAATTAACCCGACATTGTGGGACTTATTATATATTGATATAATGGTAAAATATTACTTAAAAGTTAAGTATATAATATTTATTAATTTGAATCATATAATTGTTATATAATCAATTTAACACTTAATTATACTATATAATTAAGCATATGATTATAAGTATTTGTGGGACAAATATCAAAAATCAAAATGGACCATATGTGCCTATATAAGGACATTTTGGTTGTTCATTTCATTAGCTCATTTTCACTTGTTTTTGCTATTTTCTCCAACTTCTCTCTTAAACTCTCAAATCAACTAATATTCTTCTATTACTACAGTAGTAATAAAACTAATTTTAGTTACTACTTGTCACTATATTTTTTAGTCTAAAATTATAGTGATAGTTTGGGTTTAGTCTTGGGTGCATGTTGGAAGGAGAGTTTCTATATTGAAAGTTCATTCAAGGAGGTTCATACTATTCTTTTAGCTCAAGAACAATAAGTAAAGGAGTTTCTTATTGTGCCATATTTAACCGAAATTTCTCAATGTAAGAAAATTTTATCTTATGTTTATTTATGTCTTTATATTTGCATGCATGTTACATAGATCAAAGTTAAATCAAATTAATATGTAATTTGTAAAACTAATTAGAGGAGTCTAATTAGGGTCTATGGACTTTCACAAAAGCCACCCGATGATGATCAAACATTCTTGTTAGTTTTATGTCGCAATTTATGATGTTTCGAAAGTCGGTTAATAAACGATATATCAAACATTGTTTTCACCCCTTTATTTTCATCTACGTGCTAATACGGTCGTTTTGACATTAATTAGAGTCGATGCAGAGTTTGGGTTAAAAACGACCTTCCTTTTAAGAATCTCGTCTAGTTCCGAGACAAAATATTTTGGAAACCGTTAAGTAATATTTTATTATGCTAAGAGTTCGATGCGCAAAATCGATCTCTATCTAAAAAACTAAAACTTTATCCCATCCATTCAGAATCCGCAATAACGCGTATTCTTCTTACATGAGTAGACCTCCTTGCTGAACATGTGCATGAAATGTTGCGCCTCTTTTAAGGACCTGTTCTTCACTGTTACAGCCCGAGTAGAACTATTTACCTTTTGTGCTATAAATAGAGATCTTGTCTCTCAATATTTCGCACGCGAGTGTGTGCCATTCAGTATTCTATTCTATCTCTTTGCATTCTAAGACAATATTGTTACTACTCTTGCCAATTACGGGGTTGATCAATCAGCCTCGTTAACTCGATTCCTATCGAGTCTCCCGCCTCGTTTGCATAGACCGACAAACGTGACCCCCTACACTCAATTTATTATAATAAATATAAGTTATTTTGCTCTAATCCTTGATAAATTGCAACGGCACTTACACCTACATTTTCACGATAATCGCTATAAACCAAATTTAATGT
The DNA here is from genome assembly GCA_022085475.1 of Heliosperma pusillum. Taxonomy (NCBI): domain Eukaryota; kingdom Viridiplantae; phylum Streptophyta; class Magnoliopsida; order Caryophyllales; family Caryophyllaceae; genus Heliosperma; species Heliosperma pusillum. The sequence goes on from JAIUZE010018398.1 coordinate 28,636, forward strand.
ACTCGTGGCGCTAACATGTAAGTCCATGTGTAAAAACCTTCTTTTAATTGTGTTGTATACTATGTGTTATTTATGTTTATTTACGGGCATATTTGTCATATAAACCCAAAAATCGTATTTCTTTATTTACTTAGTTTTTTCGTAAATAAACAGTGAAAACCGATTTCTAATTTAACGACCGTAATAAAGTGTTCGGATTTGACAAACAGACCTGAATACATCCTTAGAAGGCACAAAACATCTTATGCGCCTTATCTAAGGCGGTATTTCAGTCCCTTTGTGTTTTCAGCAAGGTACTATTTGCCCCTGTTTCTCAGCAGCCAAGACGTAAACTTTCAAATCTCGTTCTTAATCAACTATTATCAATATAATCGCCTGTTTTCCGTCTTAATTAGTCATAGTTATTTGTATTTTGACTTTTTAATTAATTTTTTTTGTTTTATTTCCCCTATTCTTTTGAGTCATGTTTATAAGGCAAATGCACATGTCTTTTATGTATGCTTGTTTTGCTCACTTGTAATAAACATTAAATCAACTTCGACATTCAATTCTTACTTGATAATTCAACCGACTTAGTAATTCTACATGCTAGGTTCAATATAATGTATGCATATTATTCATTCATATAACCTTTAAAGTCAAGTGTAACAAATACAACTCCAATCATTAGTATAGGCCGCTATCGAGCGGGCGAGATTGGGTGTCTGATTAAAGGGCTTCCCTATACGTCCCATTACCCCTTACTTGGAATCTTTGTAAACATCCGTGTTCACGGACATTACGAGAGTCATTCTAGACATAGAAGGCTAAGGAAACGATTGCTAGTGTCTACGTCATCTTTGCTTTGTGCTCATTTGACATGACATAAAGACTAGAACGGTTTCCAATTTTGTACCTTCTAAGGGACTCCACTTATCAAGCAAGTAGGAGGGCTAAGGAACAATGGAGTCGAGTCTGACATAGATGAAAAACTTAAACCACCCCCCATCCTTCACCTTGGTGGGCATAAGGATGCTAGGTACCCTACCATCAACCGTCTGAAGGGTCATCTGAACGGGACCCAGAGGACGGTATAGGTACATACATATGGGCCAGGTCGGCTAAGGTGAAGCCCAGATCATGATCATCGTTCAAAACACACATGGAGACTAATATTCTCCATGCATAAGGGGAAACCTGGCAGGCAGCCAAGCTGTTAAACTTCAAGAACTCCTGAATCAGGTTTGGGAAAGGAAATACCAAACCTAGCAGGAAAGGGTACTCATAAAAGCACGCCAACCCCGTGCAGTAGGCGTCAGCCCTCTGGCCAGGACGAGGGAGATGGATAACGGCATCATCATTCAAATCGTAGCGAGCATAAATTGTAGGGAGATCTTCCTCTGTATACGCTGAATCAAAAGCATATACTCCAGTAAGAACCCCCGTGGAGGGAAACTCCCCCTCGCCGGTACGAGCAGAGGAAGAACCAGGCGATTTTCTAACGGATTTGCAGCCCATTCTCATAAATAATCAAGAAAATAAGAAGGATTACCTTGAATTGATTGGAGGAAGTCAGAAGAGTCAGAAAGAATTAGGGGTTTTTATAAGGAAGCTAGGGAATTTTTGTAGGGGAACGTGGGAGTAAAGAGTGGAGAGTCGTGGCAGTTAAGGGAGTTAAGGAGGGAAGGGAGTTTAATTAATGGGACGTGGTAGAGGCGGTTGAAAAGACGCGAGCCATCTTCTGGAAGGAAGAAAGCCCCATCCGTATACGTGTCACCAGATGCGCCTTTCTGGGGGCAATTTTTGGGGCTCAGTTAATCCTCACATGGATCACTGGCGTGGCAGTACATGATTTTTCAAAAGAAGAGCACATGGATTGATTAAGTGAATGGACTGGATTGAAAGTGAAAGAAGATCAACGGCCAGGAATAGAAGTAACAAACACAACCAAGCAACAACCATATTTTGCCGAGTCAACAACAGACCCCGTGAAACTCGGACCAGTAGAAGGGATCTCGCAACAATACCACCAGTGCCGTTGGAGGCAGAGCTGACTCTATAAAAGGAAGGTAAGCAGAAGGAAGGAGGGGACATTCAACTCTCTCACCCTAAAATCAGTATACAAGCGTTCAAGCAATTATCAAAGCAAATTCATCCTTGTTTCTTTATATACAACCAAATATTCTGTACCACCTCTGCAAGTACTTTCACATTTTAGTGCATATATTTGGCGGGATTCCGACTCCCCCCACGGGTTTTCCCACATTGGGTTTTCGCGTCACCAATTCTTCGTGTCATTTCTATTCTTGCGTTTTTCCTTACGTTATTTCATCATTAGAGTACTAGTACAATAGCCACTTTGATCCACCTAAACTAGTAAATCACCTAATTAGCAAGTTTTTTACCAAAACAGTTTGGTGCCCACCGTGGGGCATAGTGGTTAATATCTACAGTCAAAACAAAAATCCAAACGACCAAATCGACATGTCAGGATCCAATTCACCCAACACCAGTGGTTCCCCTATGAAACCTTCTACTAGGCATCCTCAGCCCGCCTCAGGAGCACCCAGTATCCCTACCAGTCTGAACCAGTTAATCTCATCCACTCTCCAAAGGGAGACAGTAAGCCAGACCAAGATACCTAAGCCATCGAGGGTGCCTGAGTCCGGCAGCCAGAGTCCTGGACAAGTCACCGTTCAGGGGCAGACTAGGTCCAGCAGAGATAGCAGCCCCATCAGGAGCGAGATCATGATGGCCACCAATCCCCCTGAAGGTTCAGGAAAGCAGCCCCGTGCAGGTCCAGATCTAGACCAGCCGGACCCACTGCAGACTCTCATAAGTGGAATGAGCGTTATTCATAACGCCATCAGGAGCCTAGAGATGGACAACCAGAATCTGAAGGAAAGGATGGCTGCCCTCGTGAACCATCAGTCGACGTCCAACCCTCCCAGGAACGAGACGTCAGCCTCAGCTACCTACCCGTCCTAGGAGGTGCCTAGTGCAGGTCCAGGACGCCAGATACCGCATGAACGAGTGACCCAGTTGGATTTGACAACACCGCTGCCAGTTCGATCCATGGGACCTATTGGGACAGGGACCTCAACACCCAGCCACTTCACTCCCCCAGGCTATTCACAAATACCAGGTAACCTTCCTTCTGGTGCTCCCTTCGTTACTAACCCTTTCTTTGGTACAGGTACTCTGAGCCAACCAATGGCCCATCAATGGAGGCCCATCATCCACACTCAGCCCATGCAGAGTGGAGTGACCTACATCCCCTACTCAAGAGAGTAGATCTAAGGAGGAGCGACACCCGGAGGTAGTTTCTTTGGCCCTGCTCCTGGTGTTCCTAACCCTTTTGCAAATTTAGTGTTGGAGTAGGTGTCCTCCACAATAGTGCGCCACATAATAAATCTTATTAAGGAATATAATTGGGATATTTATTGACTATATATATATGATTAGTCAGTTGATTAACGTAAATCAATAACGGTTGGCTGACTAGAGTTTGACGTTATTGTCGTTTGACGGCGGTGATCAACTGATCCCTTTCGGTCACACCTAAAGGATGAAATCCAAATAGTAACTAATTATTTGTATACGATACAGTTAATTAGTACATTACATATATTCGATATGTACGAGAGTTAATTGTTAGAAATTGAGTTAAAAACTCAAATTCGATTAAGCTTATTTTTCAATTATGCGATAATTGACTAATAAATTTATATCTTATTTTAATACGATTAAATAAGATTTAACTTAGTAATTAATCGTTAAATTACTAAATTAGTTGAGGTTTTGAGATAGAGGTAATTAGTTAATTATATTTACAAGGAGTTGTAAAATAAATTAACTAAGCATTGTGGGACCCATTATATATTGATATAATGGTAAAATATTACTTAAAATGTTAAGTACATATTATTTATTTAATTGAGTCATATAATTGTTATATGATCAAATTAACACTTAATTATACAAGATAATTAACCTATGATCAATAAGTATTTGTGAGACAAATATCAAAAATCAAAATGGACCAAACTAGGCCATAATGGCCGGTTATGGTTACATGGTGATGATTGTTGTTCTTGTTTTCACTCTTTAGTTACCAATTGAAAGTGACATATCAAGTAGAAATAATCATCACTTATACTACAACACTCCACTCTAATGCATGTGATCAAATTGAACAAAATAAGAGTCCAATTTTGGACAATGTGGTCCGGCCAAATGGCCTTTATAATGAACAATTGTTGTTCAATCATTTTTCTACTACTTCATTTTGTGAAATTTTACACTTCTCTCTAAAATCCTTCCTCTCACTAAAAACTCTCATATACTAATATTTCCTAAGTATTACTAGTGTAGTAATATAGTCTAATATTAGTAGTATATCATCTATCTTATTATCTAGTTAATAATAAGGGTAGATTATTTGGTGTCATCTTGGTGCAACTTGAAGGAGGTCTTCTAGTTTGGAGATTTCTTGTTCATCCATATTATTAGCTCAAGAACAACAAGAAGGTGTTCTTGTTGTGCCCATATTATTTCCATATCAATGTGAGGAAATTTCTTCTTTATTAAGTTCTTTATATTTTTTACAATGGCATGTACATAGATCATTAAAAGACTAAATTAAACGTAATTTAGCAACTAATTAGAAGAGTCTAATAAGGTTATGGACTGTCATGTTGTCTCAGAGCTAGGCTTGTAGCATGGCATGTTCGTTGGACTTTATAAAAGTTATAAGATAACTAATAAAAATCAAAGATTTTTTGAGTCAAAATACGATTCTGATGAAAACTTTTGGTGCATGTATACCTACTGACCTCAAAATGTTTGTGGTCAAATTTCGTGATTTTAGGGATTATTTTTCTATTTATTTTGATTTTTGGCGTTTAAACCGAGTTAACATGCATTTTATGAGTTAAAAGTTAACTAAAAATAGTTGCATGTTGATTCTGGCCATGAAATTTTAATATCATCTCACATGCATGTCTTACATATTGTATGTAAAATTTCGTGACTTTTACTTATGTATTGCATGTTCATTGATTTTTATACGATAAAATTCGATAATATGAGATTATAATGTTCATAAAATTGAAACGTCCATTTCTGGTCTTGAAAATTTTTTTGTACATTTCAAATTCTGATTTTGATACTCTTGGTGAAATTTCATAATTTGTTTCACTGTTTTACTATATCTAATGTTTTAATTTGATAAACCCATTAAATACAAAGCTATTTGTTCATAAAATTAATTTAAATTTTTTGAGCAAATGTTTTTTATTTTTATAGTTCCTGTAATTGTTCCAGAATGTACAAAAATTTTTGTTTCAAATTTTATGATGTTTATATTTTATTTTGGTTTTATTTCATAATTGTTATGATTAAACCGCAATATTTAGCAAATGAAATCAAATCGATCTAATTAATGACCAAAAAAATTAGTAGTGACTAATTTTGAGTTCTAAATCAGTTTAGTTAATTATTTTGAATTTAAATGCGATTTAAATGTTGATAGTGATTTTTAATGGTTAAAAATCAATAAATCCCGAAAAAATCTAGCTACAATGAGCATGAATTGAATCTAAGACGATTTTGGCATGAATTTTTGCAGCAATTTATTTAATTTATGGTTGAATGAATGAATGTCATTTCTTTAATAATTTATGCAAATTTTGTACCTAGTATGGCCTAGTTATTTTTAATCGTTATTACCCGTAATGTAAGGGAATAACGGTTTGGTTGTAATTTTATTGCGATCTCGTATCGCCGGTTTGTATAATTTAATAATTTTATTTTATAGAATAAATGTATAATAGGAATTTGTAGATTTGTATATTTGTAATTATTTTTATGAAGACCGGTGACTCCCTCAAGACGGTGCCATTTTGGAAGGTGTTCCAAGTGAAGAGGCAAGGGACCAAGGAGTTGGTTTCCGAATTTGTAAACTAATCTAGTTAATTTTTTAGCTAGATGGCAATACTAGGATTTATTGTTGCTTGGTTGCTTGCTTTATTTCCGCTCATGCCAAAATCGTCCACACATCATTTTATTTACCGTTATTGTCAATTCAACGTTATTCACAATTCCCAACTTAGTTCCTTAAGGGAATTATAACTAAATTGAACAGATTCTCTCACAAGTTTAAAAATATTGAGATTAGCTTACCAATTAATAACACCAGGAATCCCGTGTTCATTAGGGCTACCACCTCGTGGGGTCCCTTTTTACCTCGGTATTAGGGTGATACTATCACAAGCTAAAATTGGATTGGACTCAACGAGATAAGCGTTATCTTGGAACTAGGAGATGGATTTAGTTGAAATCCGTCAACCAAGAGTTCTAAGGGTAGAATTAGTCAAGTAATGACTTACCGTTTCTAGATAAAGGTAGCATGCGATGACTATTTTTATTTTAAAAATGGGTCTTGGAATCATTTATATAATTTAGTGAGAGGTCATTATATGAATGCTAAACTTGTTAAAATGTTTTTTCAAGTAAATTAACAATGAATGTTTATATATTTCTTTTTGTTGTAGTTACCATATTCGCATAATGTCAACATCATCAAACGTTGCAACCTTGGGTAGAGACTCATGGTTGAGGTCTGTCATGGACAAGTGTGTCCTAAAGGATGACGGAAGTAACGTCGTTGAATGGGAATCAACGATCAAGAGCGCCGCGTTTTCCGATAACGTGCTTCTCTACTTGGTTGAAGAGCCCCCCACCGAACCCGCGCCAAGATCGTCCGCGGTGGGTCGGGCCCGAAATGACCTTTATTTGAAGGTTGCTAAGAGACTCAAAGAAGTCTGTTTGGTCAATCTCACCCAAACTCAAATCCAATTGAATTTCTCTCAATGCATATTGCATTCCCTAGGATCACTTCGATGTTTTCGCAAAGCCCCTCAAATTCTCCATATGAGGGGCAATTACGAAATTCTGTGACGCTAAGCGTGAAAAGGGGCCAAAAAGTTGGCCCACACGTGCTCA
>JAIUZE010018401.1:0-38658 GCA_022085475.1 Heliosperma pusillum
AGAGAGATCCGACGATGGTTATATCAATTGGTTCTCCATGTTTAGTCTGATAATGTTTTTGGGATATTAAAATTTTAGAATACAATTTGTATACAATTGTAATATAATCGTGTTTCATTTGTTTGTGATTGTGATGTATAATACTTGATTTATAACAAGTTGTACATAATCTTCCCGTCCTAAACATTTATTTACCAAGTATAGTGATTGTGAAAAGATAATTCTATTAGAGGTAATAAACAAGTGACCGAGAGTAGGTTTGTTGATAATTACCATTAAACATTTATTTATGATTGTGATCACTCTAATACACCCGACAATCATCAATGTATAAACTATGCAATTATGCCTGTTGTATTTAGATTGACTTGAAGCATTCGCACTTAATTAGAATTTTTATGACCACCGATGCTAATTTTTTAACCCTATCATTCAAATGAGTAAATTTTACGAAATTATTATTAGAAAAACACCCTATCGTGACCATAGCTCCTCATTTTCAATTCGTGGCGGTTTTCCTACTGAAAACGACGTAAAAGTATAATAAAGAACAGTAGGTGATTTCTTTACTTTTCTATCGCTTGAAGACGGGGTCGGAATCTTGGCAACGGGTAATTTTTGTGCAGAGGAAATGGTTATGAGTATCAACATGGGTACAAGGTGGGCACCCCCTGTGCTCTCCACTCACCACTTGACATGGGTATTTTGTGAGAGATCTTAATATATCCCGTCTTTAAGCTTAAGACTGATAACCTCCGTCTTAAAATAAACTTTGTGATAAATAAATTATTTATAGCAGTTTTAATTAAGAACCGATGCGATTTAATCAATTTACTCTAAGACAAAGATTAATGTTTGTTATGCTCACACATTTATGTTTTTTTATATTTAATGTTCCAAATTCTTTTACTTTTTTTTTTAATAATATATGGTGATCGATGATATGGCTTGCTAAATCCCTATTAAAAAGAAGAATGGTGTAATGTGGTGCATTGTCTTACCTTTTAATTATATATATAGATATAGAATATATATTGTGAAATTTTGGGGGTTTTATTGTTTTATTGAAGAATTGAGTTTTAAAATATATTATTTGTTTTCTAAATTAAGAGGAAGTAATGAAAAATATGATATAAAAATAAAGTTATGTTTAGCTAATATGAATAATAATCTTTGTATTTTCAAGTTTATAACAATAATGTTAGACACAAGAATTGTCAATGCAAGCATGTACTTTCGTACTATACATTGTAAAAAAAAAACATCGAACTACGAATGTATTGACTATACAACTAATACAGTTAATTGTGTACCACTTTTTGAATTTTCAAATAGTTCGATACTTTCATGTCACATTTATACAATATTACAAAAAAAAAGGTAAGACTAAACATTTCACTAAGCCATGTACCATAAAAAAAATTTCATTATCGATTGTCATTTCTCACATGCTTATAAGTAAAGAAAGTTCTTAAAAAATAGAAATCACACACACACTAAAAATAGAAATCACACACACTAAAAAATAGAAATCACACACACACTTAAGTGAAATGGGTCAAATACAACCTATACGGATGGATGATATAATAATTTGTTATTCCCTAGACATTCTACTTTTTATTTCATCCATATATTTGATGTTTTATTATTTAAGACGGATGTGTACGTCTAAACAAGAATTTATGAACAAAGTAATGATATGTTGATATGTCGTTACCGTCCCATACACACTAAGATCACTCTCATTTGGGCCGAGCACTGATTTTATGAGTAATTCGACCCAAAAGTCTATTTTCCGGTAATGTTTACAGATCTAGTACCAATTTTTTAACGTCATCTTAGGTCAAGTGTGACAGCATGATATGATCCTTCTGGAATTAATCACGCTTCATGAAATGGTGACAAGAGACTAACCAGTTCATAGATTATACATCGGTAGTACATCTGATTATGTACTTTTTGAGTTCTATGACAAACTTTTTGAGTTTTATTTTAAAGAATTTGAGTTTTCAGTATAAATTTTTTGAGCAGGTTTACTTAAATATTAAAATTTAAAAAATACAACATTGTTCAAAAACTATACTTATAAATTAAAATAATTTAAAGTTTTTCCATAAAAACAATATTATATAACTTGTAAATTGTGAATACTCGAAAAAAAATATAAGCTCGAAAACTAAAAGAGTATGAGGTAACACATTCAATGTATAATCCTTTTTCCCGAGACCAATAAGGGATTAACTCAAAAATCATAACTATATCAATATTTAAGTTTTACGACTAACGACATCACCAACAATGGACTAATAAAAATACGACATCAAGTCCCTCACATTAGCTTTGATGATGGTAACAAGTCTTGAATACTAGACTTGACTACATATCGAAAGCGTTGAATAACTTAGGCCTTGACACGGTTCCGTTGTAAAACTTCGCCTTCTCATCAGGGCAACCATGGCAAAATTTTGAGGATGTATCCTTTAGCCTTAATAGTAGTACCATTTATTTTCCCAAGGCAAACTAGTATATATCGAGCTTTGTTTCATTGAGCTGGTATATATCGAGCTTTGATTCATTGAGCTTATCTTGCAACTCAAATAAACTCAGATAGTCAGACCCCTTGAAGTTTAACATTACGCATATGATGCAGAACGTCCTCACGTAATATACGTATTGTAAGCATTAGAAATTGAAATCCCAAAACGATGAAAAAGACTTTGCTAACAAAGCAGTTTTAATAAAACTATCGAGTCTATAAATAGTCAAAGTTAAAGAACACACTGAATACAAAAAGAAAACTTAATAAACAAAAGGCACGAGTATTTCGGTTGGCAACAATAAAACCTTGGGACTAATTCAAATCCTCTCAAAGTTTACTAGATAAATAAACTACAAACAGGTATTGCTCAAAGATTTAGGCTTTCACACGGTTGTAAAACTTTGCCTTCTCGTCAGTAGTTTGGAAACGACCATGGCCAAACTTTGAGGATGTGTCAATAAACTTGATTTTGATTTCTTCAAGAGCGACTCGAGATGTTTGCTTCTGAAGAGACTGCCTCAAGGTTACTACCCTCTTCTTAGGTCCAACAACACAACCCTTGATCAAAAGGTAATCATCCTTCACTATACCATAGTGAGGGAAACCGCCCATTGGAGTTATGTCCTTCTCGGTCCTAAATTATCAAATAGACCAAACCCATAAGATTAGAGATACATGAACAGCACAAATTTCGTAATGAGAATTAACAAAGCTGCCAGATACGGGAAGATTAACACATTACACCGTATAAGATAATAACTCCATATGATAGTTCTCATATATCGAGTGCCTAAGCAGCTGACTTTCAATTCGACTATCAAACTTTTACACGTATTTTTCAGATATATCAAGGGTCCATGGGTTTCTCTCCAAACGAGAACATATTATGAAAACAGACAGTAGCTACTCTGTATTTTTTAATTTCAAGTTATTAGCAGGAGATTTTGAACAATGATAACATGAGAAAATAGAAGAGTTTTGCTGTTTTGCACTAACCTGTCATACTCAGTCATAGCAGTGTGATCTTCTTGGCCAGTCTTACCGAGCTTGTAGATCTTTTTGTTCATCTCAGTACGGTGGTGGTATCCATTCTGACCGGCTCTGGCAACAGTGTATGAAACCCTAGCAGGATGCCACGCACCAATACAAGCAACCTTACGCAGACCTCTATGAGTCTTACGAGGAAGACGAGTGACACCCCAACGAGTAACAACACCTTCATATCCCTTACCCTTGGTCACACCAATAATGTCAATCATTTCATCTTTCTGGAAAACAGCGTCAATTGGTACTTGCTTCTCAAAGAAGCCATAAGCAAAGTCAACCTTTTGGGCGATGGTGCCCCCATTGACCTGGATTTCCATAAGATGAGCCTTCTTCTGCTTCAAACCCTTCATCTTCCGAATCTGTCGGTAAAAAGTAACATGAGTATAGCAGATACAGCCAACAAAAGTGGTAGCAGCTCAAAAAACTACCTTCATTGGATTTTTTGACTGTAAACAATGAAACCATTAATTTCTCAAAATATAAATATTTGAGAAACAATACCGAAGACAAAATAAAGTATTTGAGAAAACTTTCATCAACTTCAGATGCAACAATAAAAATGGTACAGGGAATAAAAAGAGACATCTTAACTAAGTTACCTGAGTGTGAGCCAAAACCCTGATGACAGTAGAATACTTCTTCAGTTTCTCAAGCTGAGCTTGAATATCTTTCTTCCCCTCATCACTTTCATACTTCTTAGAGTATTTGGTAAATGCCTTCTTCTTGGACTTGCACCAGTTCTTGTAGAACCTCCTCTTGATCTCCTCACTGAGATGTTGAGCCCAGACAGTGTTCAATGTGCGTAAGCCACGAGGTGTTTTCACATAACCAACAACACCGACAATAACCATTGGAGGGGTCTCAACAATGGTCACAGCCTCACAAGTTTCTTTCTTGTGAAGTTCTACATTGTAGCAACACAAACAAGCATAAGTTTAAAGTGCAGCAAAATTTAGACAAAAAAGAATGATCAATCAAGTATAATGGATAAGTGACATACTTGAACCAGGTTTCTCGACCTCCCTGACAATGTGGGTCATTCCAGCCTTGTAACCCAAGAAAGCAGTGAGCTTTGGTGACGTGCTGGGGTCATCCTTGGGGAATGCCTTCACTGGAAACAAATCAAAAAGTTATGTATGAGACTTCTAATGGTAATAATAAAAAATAGTTACGACAATAATAATAGTCGTATGAACAACTCAAATACAAACTGAATACAACTACCTCACTTGTAGGTCACATACAACGATGGAAAAAACGAATGGTTACACACTTGTACCCCCACTATTATATAGAAGTGTCCAGTGGGCCAACCCAAAATCTCAATCTTTCTCCTCACTACCCTCGCACCACTAGCCCAGCCCTCAACCACGACCACCATCAACCGTCACTCAAGCACCCTACTCCCCTTCACTAACTCCAGTCTGACATGTGAAGAGCATCTGCAATAGAAAAATGGAGAGCACCTGTTTTGCTCTCCATTTACACCCTTTCATTGGGGGCAATAATCAATTTTGCAACTACATAAATAAATCTCTTTACATAGTGTCCATGTTAAGTCCCACCTTCTTCATTTTTTGAAAACTATTTTTCCTCTTACATAGTCACTTTTGTTGGCCCATTTTTAAATCAAGAGCTAGCTCTCCTTTGCTCTAGCATATAAGAAAAAAGAGCAATGGAAAGAGGATCAAAACCAGAAATGCAAACGAACAATAGACAAACTCAGGGTCTAAGAGATCAAAACCGACAAAACAACAAATTAAAACACTTCAATTGCATAATTAAAGTAAAGCGCAGTAGTATTAGTGCCATTCTCATAAGACGGAAACTGTTCAATTAATGGAAAGAATAATGACATTGCTCTAGCACAACAGATTACTAACAGGTATATACATACAAGTGAGAAATTGTCAAAAATTGGGAGAATGGTTACAAATACATCAACATATACTAATACAGAATTCAGGAGAAAATGATGAGAACCTTTCCCTCTTTGGCGATTAGCTCTCTTCCTTGGCAGAAATCCAAGGGATCCGTGCCTTGGGTGCTCAAACTTCCTGTGAGACATCCTGATCTCCTCTTACCTACATTCATTCCACACAAAAAAACGCACAATCAGATACCGTACAGGTATAAAAAAAAACAATCTATTCAAAACAAATTACAAAACCCAACTATTATTTTCAATAAAAATCAAGATCCAACAAAAAATTACTCGCAAAACAACAGAAACAAACCCATTCCTTTCCAAAATGTAACAATTCATAATAACCTATATAGTGGATTTCAGTATGCACTCAGACAACAAATCAACTTAAAACAATGTTGAATGCAGTGATAACTAATTAACTTAAAATACGAAGATATGTAATAGGAGAACTCGTCACCAGCCAAAGTAGTTAAATAGCTCATTTCTATAAAAACACGACATCAAGCCTCCCTTTTAACCGACATGAGGCTCATGTCCCATACCATGCAGTAAACCATAGCGTAATACTCCGTATAACTTATCGCGACGATAACTATCATTTCGATACCAATCATTGTTCAACTCTCATTAAAATACTAACCCATATAACCAAAAAAGTAAATAAATAATTTGGAGTGAGAGAATACTACAGTACTTTTGAATTAAATGAATTTCCTAAAATCATCAGAAATACTCAAATGAAAATTAAATCTAGATGCTCAGGTAATAAAGAATAAACATTATTTAATCATAACAAATATCTATATGACAAGTCTAATTAAAATTTACAACAAACACATGAAAATCATCATCATCATCATCAAAAGGCTGATACACATAAATTACAGCAAAGTGTATAAAAATGAAGCTTAAATAACAGTAATTAAAATTGATAAAAATGAGAAAATTAAAGCAAAATATGATAATTACGTTAGATTAAGGGAGATTAACGAGATTGGATGAGAAAGTGTAGAAGAGAGAGATAACCTTGTAGTATAGCGAAGCGACTGCGATGATAACAACCCTATTAACCAAAAACCCTACTCAATTGCATTTTTATACAACTCTTGTTTCGAAATGTCGTGTATCTTAGGCTTTTGGGTTCATTCTATATTGAGCCGGCCTTTTTACTTTCATGTGTTCTTTATCTTTTAGTACTTTTGACCCAATCCATCTTATGTTTTTCAGTAGGACCGTCCAATAGCATAGGACGGGTCCAATTGAAAAATTAGCCCACTAAGGTCTAATTCTTTTCGGCTAAAACGAGCTGAAATGAAATGAACTAAATTGAGTAAAGCTAGGTTGAAGTGAATGGAGTTGAATTAAGACTTAATGTTGTGAACATATTAACTAAACCGAACTCACTAAAGGAAAACTGAAGTAAACTGAATAGAGACGAGTTGAAATAAAACGAGTTGTAATTAAGCCAGAAAAAACAAGGCCTAAAAATATTGAAATTTAATGGTTTTAACTTGATTAACAAAATTGTTAAAGACCGCCTCTTTTACTCATCTCGCCCCTAAAATTCGTTTATTTTTCCCATTTGTCCTCCCACTTGCCTCCTTGTGAGAGGAGATCCAACTCGTATTCATTGAAGACGGATATGTCTGTCTTTAGTAAGACCAACTGTTAGAAGATGGGTTTGGGTGGTAATAAAAATAAGTTATAGTCAGGTCAAATTTTACCTTCGCCTATTTAAATTTAATATTGAATACTTTAATAATAAAAAAAGATCGTACGTTTTTAACTATAAAATATATATTTTGTTAAATTTAGATGTGTCTTGTGTCCTAAATTTCTTGGGATGTCGTGTCACGCATCCGTGTCCGTTTTGGTTCTACCTAGGCTGTAACTGCACCCTTAAACTGACTATTTATTTTCTAGATGATCACTTTAAGACTTTTTTATGAGCTATTTTCAAATTTTTGTGAGTAAATAAATGACGACTTTGAATGTTTTTGTAAACCTGTGTTTCTCAGAGTGTTGTATTTCAGTTAAGTGGTAATTGAGTGTCGTTGGAGAAGGCTGTGGTTGTGAAGTTGAGGAAGATGAGGAGGAGGAGGACGTTAGAGGAGTAGGAGGAGTTGTTATTGGAGGTTGGAAGGGAAGGTTGTGCAACAAGCCAACAGTTAGTCTTAAAAAACATACATAAATCATTACAAGTGATTCATATAGATTGCACTGAAAGTTATATTATCGGAAGTTAGTCTCGTTGTACAATAAACACATACTATAGTCTAGTCATGTAGTCGGGTTGGGCTGGGATGACCCGGTGACAAGCCGAGCTCATCTGGTCTAACCCGGGCTAGGGTTGTGGGGGAGAGCAGGCTTGGCCGGGCCAGGCCGACTGTCGAGCCTATAACATATTTTTCCCTTAAAAAGATCAGGCCATGGTGGACTGGGCTGACAAAATTAAACCCGGGCCTGGCGGGGGCGGGTGGTGGAATGGGGTGGTGGGAATATTGGCCTAATAGGCTGGTCGGGCTGGGCTAAACCTCCTTTTTCCCATGACTACTGTAGTCTATACTCTATAGTTCATATATATGTGAAAAATAAAAACGTTAATTTAATATTAAAAGTAGCCCACAAATTTGATTAAGGACATTCAGTCACGTAGGTGATGTTGCACAAGAATTAGCTTGGATTGGAAGTAATGTGGATAGAAGTTGTAAAAAACTACCTTCAAAAATCCGATTAATAATATTAATATTATTAATTAAAGTCGGTTAAATTAAGCGGGACGTGTCACAATCCACTTGGCAAATAATGATACGCTAACCCTTTATGCGTGTTAATAATATCTGACAACTCCATATAATACATCACCCCTTTTTATTTTCTACATACGCATTCTATTCTCTTCATTCCCCTTAACATATTTCTCACCTTCACAATATCATTTTAATTAATTAAATTAATATTCCATGGCGGATATGACGATGAGTGACGTGGACATAGAAGCGGCGCGACAGTTGATGGTGCTAAGCGAAGGAGAAACAACAACCACCGCGACAAGTAGTAGTTCCGGTAGCTGTAACTCTCATTTCGACGCGGTCGTGGCGGCCGCTTTTGTCCAAACAAATAATAACAAGAAAAGGAAGGAATTATGGAAAAATACCGATGACGGGGGCGAGATAGTGTCGCTTTTGTCGGGATTTCAAGTCGCGGGGGAAATTGAAGATGAAGACGAAGATGAAGTTGGTAGTAATAGGAAAAATAAGAGGTATCGTACGGTTGCTGAGTTATATCGAGTTACTAAGCAACTTAATAATGTCGATTGTTATTATTAGTAAGGTGTTTGAATAATTCAACTTTAATTAAATCGTAAATGTAAATTAGGTTTATATATATATGTTTTTTAACTAGGATGGATTTAGCTCAAATGTGTATATATTGAGAAAATAACTCGAAAATAACTTTATAATAAAACTCAAAAATTATAAAATCAGTTGTATAGTCTATGAATTGTACGAGAGTAATGTACCAGTTTTAATCATGTTTTTGATAAATGAATGTGTGTTGAAGATCGCTTGTTGGACAATCGATAATTATGGCTTTGCATACAAATAAAAGCTGAAGCTCATTTGTTCAATTAATTGAATGCATTTATGCATGTACGTATACGTAATACTAGAACGTAGTATAAATGTTGAGACTCTTTTATTTGAACATATGTAGAAATTTATATATGAGATTAAATTAGTTGGTAAAGTTACTACCGAAAAATGATTTTCAATATTTCGGTGTAATATTAGTCATATGTGATCCCTTATACCTAAGAGATGTACATTGTTGTATGAGAAGCTCGTCAATCTATTGATTATCTATTGAAACTCAAAACATGAATTATTAAGCTTGTATGTATGAACAACAATTATAAACTTCTCTTACCATATACTCCCTCGTAGTTTACATGTTTTTTCATTTTCTTTTGTACACAAGGATTAAGAAAGTATATTTGGACCACATAAAACACACTACTCCACATACAATTGAATTTGGACCACACAACTGCTTCCAAATAAGAAAAGAGAGAACAACACCAAACTAAGCTTAATAAGGAAATAGGGAAAAACAATCAAACTAGGAGAGAGTATTAATATTAGTAGTTAAAAAAAGTACTAATCATCTATTTGTCTTAGTTACCACGTACATGTTAACCAGTAACCACAATAAAGTTTCATTTTGCCAAAGTGCTGGTATAATTTTTTTCAGTAAGTTTTGCTTGCGACGGATCGACCCGTCGCAAGCCCTCTCACAAAGTTGCAAGTGGGGGACTCCATTTCCCACCCACTTGCACTTTGTGAGAGGGAATTGACCCGTCGCAAGCTTGCGACGGGTCGGTCCGTCACAAATGAGAATTTGTGATTTTTTTAGGATTTTTCTAGGTGCTATCCTTATATTTTTTCGATTTTTACGTGGTATCTCTTACTTTTTAAAAAATCACTAATACCCCTAAACTTAATAAACTGTTCTTAAAATACCCAAACTATAATAAATTGAGTTTTAAAATTTAAAATTTTTTGTAAAGAAAATATTTTTATAATTGAGTAAACGATATTTATGTCAATGATATAACAATATTATTGCAAAGATATCAACAAAAAGTACATAAACTTACACTTAAAAGAGACTTATTAAACCTTGTAGGGTATTCTAAGAGATTTTCATTAAGTTTAATGGTATCTGTTTTTAAAAATTGATGGGTATCAGGTATCACGTATAATTCATAAAAACACGAGGTTACCTTGCAAAAAAAAACCTATTTTTAATTAACTATTCCCTTCATCCCGGTCAATTGTTATCCTTAAATTTTGGCACAAAGACCAAGGAAATGATGAAGGATCATTTGTGGGTCTACTTAATGGATGACAAGTGGACAATAGTCTTATTGAGTGATCAAATTATTCATAGAAATTCTTCCAAATATAGAAAGGAGAACAATTGACCGAGACACCCTTATATGACAACAATTGACCGGGACGGAGGGAGTATGTTGTACTAAAATTTCTCCTCTTATATTAAATATAAATTCTTATTTCAGACAGATAATAACCGTCGTAAACTTAAGACGGATAGTACCCGTCTAAAACAAGACTCTTGGTATATTAAAAGCATTTGTAGAATCTCAAAAAGGTAATACAAGAAAAAAAAATAATTGTCAAAAACTTGCGGTAGAGTTCTAGAATAAATAGCGGTATCGTCCATAGAACACTATATATATTATTCTAAAAATATTGGTTGCACAATTAACAACAATTTGTGTGAAGATATTTTTGTCATTTGTAGATAAGTACGGAGTATAAATCATCAATGGTTCGAGAATAGACGTCCAAATGTCATACCTAGATTGTTCGCGAACTTTCTGATCTTTGATGAATATTTTCACTCATTATGTGGTCAATAATGAGTCTATTTGTCATATTTGTCAATTCATTTTCTATTTTCTATTTTCTATTATTCAATTGCTACTATGTCTTTTACGTCATTGCTTAAGGTTTTCACCTCTTCTTTCTACTTTTTTTCCCTTCTGTTTCCTTCTCATCCGTTTCCAACTTTTTATTATATCATAAATACATCACAAATTTTCATTTTAGATGGTTACAATCCATCTTAAGTTTAAGACGGGTCAAATATATAGCAAATCACCTCACTTGTTGCCTAGAAAATATCAAAAATTTGTAATATATTACCATCACTTAGTAGTATTTGACCCATCATAAGTTTTATATGGATACTAGTTTTACCCCCGTGCAAATTGCACGTGTTTGTTTTTCGAACATTATTTTTATCATATATTTAAATATATAAATAATAATGGGATGACTTTTGGAATTCATAGGCGTAAAAATAGAATACTTCATATAAAAGATTAAACTCAATACTTTAACACTCTTGTATCAAACATGAAATAAGTATTAAAACATTCTAAATAACATTATGAATTAAAAAATTATATAAAAAACTTGATGTTTATAATTACTACATTAGAGGTGATGTAAGTACTGATATGATTAAAGCGACAACAACAAACTTGATTTATTTTTTAGACAAATTATATATTTTGGTTGTAAGACGGTTAGCATACAACAGCTCTGACCTGTTCTGAGCATGTTCTGACGCGAGTCACCTGACTTATTTCCGACATGACCAATATTATAAATTAACCCGTTTAATTGTGTTAAAATAAACTATATTTTAATAAAGTGAATATTTAATAAATCGATAGTTTCTCACCAATTAGTATTCACCTCATTAAACTGTAATTTAATTTGTTAATTTTTTTAATTATAATTTTGCAAACTGGCGTGGTATGGTTATAAATATATTATATAATTTAATTTATAAGTATATCTATATTATTCTTAATATCATTTTCTAATAAAACTGACATGATTAATAAACACCAATTTACGATTATATCATACTTCAATTGAACGAGAGTATTTTTAGTTACATGAGTATTTTCTTACTAATTTGTGTAAAAGAGGGGAAAATAATATATAAAATGACTTTTTAATTTATATTTGGTAAAAAAAATTAATGATCCTAAAACAAACGTGTACTAAATTTTCATTGGAATTATTCGTAAATATGGAAATAAAAAATTTAATGCATAAATCATTTTGTAAATATTAATCATATTTTTTTTTTTTTTTTGGTTCAAATGAGCGCACAATGTCGCGGGTGAGAATCGAACCCCCAACTTCAAGGTTGGAGTAAGAGTGCTCTTACCACTTGAGCTACCTCTTGTTCTCAATATTAATCATATTTTAGAAGGTGTTTTTTAATTAAATGAAGTTAGAATGTTAGTGGACCCTTGTGTACATGATGAGGTGACTTCGCTAAATGGATCTAAATATTTGTGTTTTAATAGAAGAAAAATTATCAGCCTTAACGAAGACTTACTATAAATACTTAAGGGGTATACAATGTACAATATCACGTAAAACTTTATTACTAGTACTCATCGCACTTATATTTTATGCGATGGTAAATATCAAATACCAAATTTAAAGAATATCACTCCACTTATCAAGATTTGTCCTTATTTTTCGAATCGTTTATTTAAATAATGTTAAAAAATAAATAATTATCATTTCGGGTCAAAATGAAACTTATTTATTGAAAGGGTGTCCATCTAGGTTCGGGATACCCAAACCTAAGATCCAACCCATCATCACCACCATTTTACCCCCACCTTTCAATCATTCCATCTCCATTCTCTCCCCCCACCACAACGGCCGCCCCAGTCCGGTTTACCACCAAACCCCCGAGTCCGGGCACCATTCCACCACCGCGTCCACCCTCCGGCTGTCATCACACTGTGGTTTTGCGCGTTGATGTCAGGACGACATGGTTGGGAGAGAGAGAAAAGGGGGAAAGAGGGTTTGGGTTCGTCGACCACCGACCACTGGTGGGTCTGTCGACGACCGACGACCACTGGTGGCTCGACATACGACCACCGCCCGTCTCCGACCCTCTCTAAACAAATGATCGGATGGAGCAAATCGGAGAAATGATAAGCAAGGGAGGGGAGAGGGTGGGCGTGGTGGTCGCCAGTGGTCGCTGTGGTGGTTTAGTGGTAAGCCGATGGCAGGGTTCAGCCGTTGTGGTGGTTGTAATGGTGGGGTGAAAGAATGGAGATGGATTGATTGAAAGGTGAGGTAAAATGGTAGTGATAATGGGTAGGGTACTATGTTTGGGTAATCCGATCCTAGGTGAACATCATTTCGATAAATAAGTTTCATCCCGACCCAAATCGATAATTATTTATTTTTTAAACATTATTAAAATAAACGATTCTTATTTTTTTACAAATGTTATCCAATAGCACGTACGTATTTTTATCAAGTAGAGGCATAATCAAGATTATTAGGCAAGGTGCGTGATTTGTCTTCATATTAAAACGGGTCAAATATCACATCACTTGGACATATAAAACAAATCTTTTACTTTTCGTAATGCATTCTACTTTGTTTTATTCACCCCCACATTGAAAATGGCCAACAACAAATGAGACTTTAATGTGATTT
This sequence comes from Heliosperma pusillum, assembly GCA_022085475.1. Taxonomy (NCBI): domain Eukaryota; kingdom Viridiplantae; phylum Streptophyta; class Magnoliopsida; order Caryophyllales; family Caryophyllaceae; genus Heliosperma; species Heliosperma pusillum. The sequence goes on from JAIUZE010018401.1 coordinate 13,595, forward strand.
TATTTTAACCAATATATAGAATTTGCAGTGAATTGAATTGAAATAAATGAGGGAGGAGTCATGTAATAACTAATAGGAAAAAGTGAGCAGTTTCCTTTTCTTCCAAGCAAATATTAGTAAACTAAACAACATGACGTTAACACGCATTACTTTGCACAATTAAATGCAACCCAAAGGAGTAAATGTTAGTAGTAGATATAGATCAAAATTGGTAAGAGTACTAAAGGAAGTATACTATAGTCTATAACTAACGTTCAAAACAAACTTCTCCATCATATAAAAATGTTTGATTGAAGAAAAACATTACAAGATTTCCAAATATGTAAACCTGGTTGACGTTGACGACTTCGTTCAGAAAGCTCAAGCGTCCTAGACTCCTAGTTAGTTGATGTGATTCCCAAGTATGTTGAGTCTAACTGTCTGGAAGTTTCATCACGTCCTTATGCATTCGACCGCTTCACCTTTGAAGCCTCAGGCTGTACATTTAGTGCATTGCCTCATTTGCCTGTGCTGAAAATAATAAAGCAGTACTCTAGTGCTTTAAACTCCTAAAGACTCCCCGCTTAATAATATATTTCAAAATACGTTCAGGGATCCTATAAAGAAAATTTTCTGGATCTATCATGGAGTCTTCCATCTCTAAATGTTACATTTGTCCGTCCAACTGAAGTCTATGAGATTAACTAAACCAACCAAAGGCATCAAACCACACCAGTAAAAATGTAAAATATGCGGTGTGAAAGAAAAATTCAGAAACGCAGGCAAGATAATGTAAAAGCTAGTGAAACTTGGATAAAAGAGCACATTATGAAAACCTGTAGATATTAGGCGGCATCTGGTGTTTTCCAGACACGGATAGTTCCATCAACAGAAGCAGTTATCATGGAGTCGTTCTTAGGATGATAACTCACGCTTGTAACCTGCAGATAGTAGTGGAGTGTTGTAATCAAGGTCGATGCAACACCAATTTTGACACAAGACCAATGTTACTTCTACACTCCAATTTGGCAGTGTCATTTTGGGCTACAAAAAATAAAAAATCCACACTAATACAAAATAGCCGCGCTCAAGACTCGATATCGTGTCGTGTCTGATAAAGTGATAAAAGCGGCAGAATAACACAATATAACTATTCATGCTGTATATAGTTACACATACATGTCAAAATTATAAGTCATTATAACTTCCATTAAACTTCGATTTCAAGTAGCTTGAGGCAGAGAAGTCTGCCTATTTGAGATGAAACTAAAAAGGAAGGTTCCCGCAATTATGTTACTCAGTGTCTCCGACTTTTCATATCACCTTAGGTACCATGTTGGAGACTCAACTCCCGAACATGGTATGCCACTTGGAATCTAAATTCCAAGCCACAAAAAGCATATCTCATACAAATATACAATAGTCGAGACTGATACTGGGACATGCAATTGTGTCTATTCTTTTACACGAGCCTAAGAAACATAGGCAACTGATGCTTATCAATGGCAAAATACAGACATACTAGAACAGGTTAAGTAAAGAGCAAATGCACAAAAGCAAAAGCGGACCCACGGGTATGAAACTATCTAAGTAGCTGAAACTCTAAAAGGAACATCAGGCAGTACTGCAGTAAACCATTAATCACGAAAGAAAATCAGACTACATAAAGATTTTGATTAGGTTTCGATGAAAGTCATTCAAAAAAGTTTGAAATATTACTTCAGAATTTAAGACAGTCAAAATCTCCCTATTGGCATCACAGTGTAAGGCTGATGTGTAATGAGAAAGAAGAGTATGCGCTTAAATATTACCACTGAGGCATGAGCTCGAAATCTTGAGACTACAGATGCATCCACCAAATCCCAGAAGAAAATATACCCGTCCTCAGACCCACCGATCACTTGAGCATCGGAGTTGGTAAGGCAGCAGTCCAGTTTGTACGACTAATGTTGCAATACCATGGAAAATGATATACATCAAAGTTTTGCAATTGGTAAAGTAAGCCATTGCAAGGGAATATAGAGGTAACAAAGAATAGCATCCAAACCTTGCACACGTGACCTTTATATTCTTGCAGAAGCTCCCCAGCAGTCCTACCGACATTAGATGTAAAGGAGTTAGCAGAAATAGACTTCCAAATCAAAATTCTGGATGATATAGGAAGATCACAAACCTGTCGAGGAGACGTAAGGTAGAATCTAAACAACTGGCTAGAATGCAGTTACCATCATTCGATAAAGAGATACAGTTCACAGGCTGTCCCAAGACATCTGACAGCTCCCTGCCCACATTCAACAAAATATCAATATCTTATTTTCTCTGAGTGAAAACATAAGTCACTTCAAGAGCACCTGAAAAGGCAATGGTTTTGATAATTTGATTGTAAGTTGCATACTTGTATATAACAAACAGTAGATATTATTAGACCGAGACAAGTTACATACCTACCGATTCGGATGTCAAATGTTCGAACTGTCCCATCTACACTTCCAGCAATAATTTCACTATTTGTCAAGCACACTGACATAACACTATCTTGAAAAGTGTCAATGATCTGGATAAATTAATCATCCATGTCAAAATCTGAAACAGAGGATTCTTGGTAACAAATTTGTAAACCAAAAATCAAAGAACAATTGAATTCGATTGACGAATGACATCAGTCGCACAAAGATAGAATTCACAAGGTAACATAGACGACCTGAATGGGCTCAGTACTATGTGATCTACAGTCCCAAGCACGCACAGAACGATCATATCCTGCTGATCCTACAACAGAGGCAGACTCATTGAACTTCACTGCATTTACCTGCAAGGAATTCAGAGTTACACAAATCTCTTGTGCAGGAAGTAACTCGAAGGAGTAAATAGCAGATGCATATGATGGCAGACTGATACAAAGATCAGATATACTCTTAGAAGAAATAAGAGTTACTAATTAAGCGACTCAGCAAAACTGTATAATGTAAGGTTTCAGTGAGATAGCACTACGAGTGAACTGTTGCTCAGTTATTGGGATCGGATGGCGCATTCGTAACCGACGCACATTTAAATATTCAATGCACCCTGCTGCTAGTGAAATTCCGAATTTGATATAGGAGTGGAAAAATAGAGCATCACAAAGACTTGTAAATGACAACCCCTACGAATGACAAGAATTGAGCTTAGTCCAATACGAAAGAAGTTCTAAAGACCATCTACCCTATCAGTTTCATACAGAAAAACATCTACGTCGTTCATTTGAAAATTGCACGAGTAATTTATGTTGTACCGTGCACAATTGACACAAGTAACCTTCTCGCACATTATCCAATTCAAGAGAACGAGAATAGCACAGTCCAACTCCAGTGTATGAGGCAACATACCCATATTAGACCTAAAACAGACTACACCACACCTACACATCTATTTCATATCCATTACCCTGAAGACAATTTCTTCCCATTTTTCAAAAGGTTAAGAGTTAAGACAATCCAATCATCTTCCTTCAATTAATCTTACATTAACGTTAACTTCTTCGAACCAACCTGGCTACCTTATAATCTTCTCATCCATCAGAGAACTAGGTGATGGAATTGCACCCAAAGTGTTAAACATTTGTGTCCATTTAATGTTTCGAACCTTCAACATGCCCAAACCATTGAGAGACACACAAGAATGGAAGATAGATCTCATACAGATCTCAAGCAAAAACGAGAATATTAAGAAACTCTTGTCAGGCTAAGATTCCTAAAAAACTAACGCTCCAGTACTCCTCTCCTCTGTACATCGCATATTCACATGTAGCATATAGTCATTAATTTCTACCACCTTATTGAGAATCTAACCACGATTGTGATTTATAAACTGCCTATTTACAACCTCCAAAATTTTATACCACCCCCACTGTCAGAAATTACACATTGGCACAATTGAAGGAGGATTGACTAAATAGTGATTATTGTTCTTTTGAAAAATTTAAGACATCTCATGAATGCAATAGTTCCGGATTCAACCTAGATAAACTTCCACATAGCATCCCATTTCCAATAACATAGCACAACTGGATATATACTGACCTAAAAACTTTCATTTAAAGCCATTTAAATGCCATCTGTCGTAGATGACCGGCTAAGTGGCTATGACAAGAGATAATAAATTGGTACGACATAATTGATACTCAAATGTAACATTAAATTATTGTTAAATGTAAGCTCATTAGTATATCACATTCTAGCTAAATTTCATACAAGACTAAATTTATCTTTATAGAAAAGCCAACCTCCAATGTTTTGGGTGGTAGTTCACGTAACTTTAACAAATAGTACTACCTCCATTTTTTTTTTCTCTTCTTCCAATTTGACTTTTTGGTCAAGATTTCTTTAATTTGACCTTAAATACCTTACAAACTATTATGAATTGGCATATAATACCAATATTCTTATATTTACCAATCAAAAGCCTTTCACAAAATTATATTTTCAACAAAATGATTACCATATAAATGCATTAAATTTGTGGTCAAAGCATCACAATGAAAACCGTGTAGTCAAATGGGAAGAAAATAGAAAATGGGGGGAGTATCTTTTAGTGATTCAGTTTGAAAATACACCTAAATTACATTACTGTAAGTGTAAGCTCACTATTATTTCACATTCTCACTAAATTTCCCACAAGACTAAAATTATCTTTTTAGAAAAGCCAGCCTCTAATGTTTTGGCTGGTAGTTCACATTTGAATAAATATCCTTTAGTGATTCTGATTGAATATACACCTAAATTATATATATTCTCAGTTTTTGAGAGGAAGGAGTAGGCCAATTTCGCTTTTCATCGTGGCATCACATCGTGGCAGGTGACCTGGGTGGCTGGGTTTGATATATGCAACCTTCCCACATATTTAAAACAAATAATAAGAATTTCCAAATGACCCATGATGAAAAGTGTAATGAGTTGCTGAATATTTACTACTTCACAATAAGCCTACATAGTCTACATAGTCAATTTTGCTTTATTATATTATATTCCAAAAAACGAGTCACTGGTTTTATTGGAAATGGAAAAAAGCTAGGCCAATGTCATTTCATATAAATATTTCACGTGTGTAAGCGTATGTGTGTGCGTTTAATAGATGAATCTAAAAATACAATGACGTAAATCAGCAGAGAGATTTATGGAAAATTTTTATAAACCAACCTCGCTTTCATGTCCACGAAATTTTCGAATTACACGACCATTTGACACATCCCAGTAAAATATCTGGCGGTCCCCACCACAGGACGCTAGCTTTGAGTTATCCCTGAAATTGTTTTCAGCCAGGGTTAGCAAAATTTAAGACGTGGCCTCATCATACAGGATAATGTTTTAGTAGAATTAGGATTACGGCAACATACAGTCGTGTACAGCCCCGAAAGTATTTATTTACATAATTCTTTAGTTGAGAACTCAAAAGTATGAAACACCAACACTAAGAAAAGAAACTGCACAAAGACATGTAATGTAAGTCAACTATATACGAACCACGGAGTAGTTTTTTCGGATGGGCTTAAGAAGCTTATAAAAGGGCAAAGGACACAAACCAAAGATCGAATTAAAGTCTCTCTGAATAAATACAAAGCAGATTACCATTTGGCTTCCATGTTAATATTAACACATAAAATGATTCCATTCCCAAATTCAATATGACTTCCTTAATAGCACATAAAATAAAAGATAACCACCATTTACAACATCATCCCAGCTTTAATCCCGAAATGTTACAAGGTCATCTGATATGAACCATCATTTGAAGCCGTCGAAGACCGAGTGCATACAAAAAAAATAAATGTCCTATAGGTCGAAGACCAACAACCATTGATGGAATATGTAGGGATTTGACTGGGACGAAGGAAGCATATCGTTTTTAGTAACTTTATCCAAGTTTTCTTGAATCTCCTCTACCCCTCACAACCTTTTCACCAAGTGGTCTCCCTCTCATGTATCAAACCATCTTAACTGATTCCCCATCATCTAATCTTCTATAGGTCTACCGTTTACATGACTTCATTAACATGTTACATAAATTTGCTTACACCCAGAAAAGTAGAAAATCCCGTTGGCCTTTTTGTTGGTCTAACGCATATGAATGATATAATAGCATGGAAAAAGAAAACCAAGGCCAAGCTTGGAATGATAGCGAGACAACTATCAAAAGATGGCAACAATAGGTGAAAGATGAAAAAGTATATATCAGATTATAGGCTAACCAACAAAACACAGGACATGGTTAAGGCTAACCTTTTAATTCGACGGAGGGATTTGAAGGGAAAGTAGGTAAACACTTCCTTGGTTTGGATAGTAAGTTGGGTTGGAGGGAAGTGGAAGAGAGGGAAATGAAGGAACTATGTAAACACTGTATTCCATTCTCTTTCCCCTTCGCCTTTTTCCTCCCCAACCTTATAGCCCCATAACCCCACTGGAATCCAGAACTTCGTTTTCTCACAAGAACCGGCACTATGTTAAAAATAACATCCACCCATAACGCCCTATGTCTACCATGGCATGCTCACGGGTAAGCCATGATACCCCCATCAGCTCATCGTGTGTCCACCAAGGCATACACATAACTAATATATCCAAAAAAAACCTAAATTATAATTAACCTAAAATCTAGTTCATTTCAAATATGTTGAACTACGAGGCTCCCCAAGTAGTGAAAGCTCACTCTACCATCTCAACAACTCAACCATATAACTAAAATCATTGATAGTTAATTATAGACACCAAAAATCAGCAGCAACATCCTTGGTATAGCTCAGCTAACCTAGGGTTCAAGTAGAAAAATTCACACACGGCCGCATCAACATATAACCTCATCCCCCAAAAAAACTTGCAGAAATGGTTGTACTACAAATCCTTATTAATAAAGTTAGTTAGTTACCCTACTTAGCTTTAATTTTGTTTTCAAAATGGTGAGTCGTGATTCCATTGGTTGTAAAACAATTGGCTGGTCTAACAGGAGACTAAATGTAAGAGAGATTATTCCAACAATGTTTTACTCCCTCCGTCCCGGACTCCCGGTCATTTGTTTACCATTTCTATAATTAACTATTAAGTGGAACCACAAATGGTCCCCTACTCATCATTATGCCGGGACGGAGAGAGTACTATACTAAACCAGACTCTCTAGCGCCAACGACAGTAATTACTCCCGTCGCCAAAGGCGCTCTCGGAATAAGTAAATGACAAGGCAAGAGGCATTCCCCATTCCAAAAATCCGATAGGCAAGAATCGAATGTGATTAAGGCATTATCAACATATTAAAAGACAATGATAACAAGTGCAATTAAGAAGGAATTAAAATGAAGTACGTAAATGAGAAGAAAGAGGAAGAGGAAGTACGGAGAAACGTGAACGTCACGAACTTCACGAGCGTGAGATTTATAGGTTTTGATGTGAATACCACGGTGAGGATTCCAAAGGCGAATGGTACGATCTTTGCCGCAACTAAGACAATAATTACCGTCGCCATTGAAGCGTGCTGCTAATACTGCGCCTTCGTGTCCTTTCAATACGTTTACCTCCTTCGTCGGCACTTCCTCTTTGCTCATCCTCTCTCTCTCTCCTCGCTGCTATCGGTAGTTTGTTACTACACAAATTCTCATTTAGAGCAAGTGGGTCCAAGTGAGGGGCCTTATTTGCCCACACTTCTCGTCCATTAAGTTTACGACGGTTGTCCCGTCGAATTATTTTTTTTGTTTTTCATTTGTAAAAATGTTGTAATCCCTTTATTACCAAAAGAATAAAAAGTTCATCAAATTTTTTCCGCCTAAATAAATATTCCATAATTAGACGTCTCATTATTATATCTACAACTAGGTCATGTTATTTCAAGCAGTAAATAATTCTATTTTGTTTAAAAACGGTTAATATTTTTTTCAATTTTGATAGACATATTAATAAGATATTTTGATTCTGTTAGTTACATATATGAAATTGCACTGACTATATATACTATGTGATGAGAATATTTTTCAATTTCTCTGTCTCAATTATCACTTTCGCGCTTTGTACTACAAGTTAACATTATTCATAGATATTTTTACTTTTAAAAAGACTTACGAATAATATATTTTGTTCTCATGGTTTAATTTAATATACATCCCTACTCCATACTCCATAGTATGTCAACATGTAAACTTTGCTTAATTTTCTATAATTTTTTATATTTAATATATGCGGAGTAGATAAGTATATTTATTACAATACATAACTTATCTGATTGTATTACCAATGTCATTTCATCACGTTTATATTACACCTTTAATGGATATAATGATATAACAACAATATATCTATTTAAAAATATTTAAAAACCGCGCAATCTTATTACGAGTAAAAGTGTTGAACTTTATCTTTTCTACCTTACTAATAGTAAATTTTATTATTTAAATTTCAAATGGTGTTATATTAAAGATGTAATTATTAAATTATGAAGTATAATATAACTATTTAAAAACCGCGCATTAGCGCGAGATCTATACTAGTTACTATTACTAACTAACATATACCTTCTCCATCTCAATTATTTGTTAACTGTTTGCCTTTAATTAAAATATACCTCACAAGAATAAAAAAGACAAATATATGATTTGGACAAATGAGTAGTATATTATAACTAGTATAGAGTGTTACCTTTTATTATATTATTTGTATATTGTAAATTGACATTTTATTAATTTTTTAACATTATTAGATTTTGATATGAAACAAAAAATATTTATTTGAAAAGAAAAACAAAAATAATGATCATTTTATGATATTTTTTTAAGAACATACTCTATCTTTTAGCTACAACTTATCTTATACATCAAACAAAATTTTATCACAAAAACCTAAAGATAAATCTCCTACATGACAAATCAAAATAGGAAACTTGGAATAAATTATATCAAAATATGGATGTGTGTTTAAGTCGTCAAATTTATAATTTTTTTATATTCTTTTAGTATATAGGGGTCAGGGGATACGACATTTCTACTCCCTCTATGTCATCGAATAATGCATTAGAAAGAAGTATGATATCAAGATGAGAAGTGGGAGAAATTAAAGAAATTGTCCAAAAAGAAAAAGTTAAAAGAAATCAAAGCAAATAAGGGAGTAAAAATTAAATAAGACTGGTATTATAATAAGACGACGACAATGACGAGTATGTGTGAAGCGACTTGGGGATGCGAGAGAGAGAAGATTTTGCCACTGGGTGTTGTGTTATTTGGAAAACCGAAACAAAGTTGTGTTTAGGGGGGATCATCAGACGAGTAGTGGATGTTGTTCACGTAGTGAGGTAGGCTGGGGTTAAGAGGGATACGAGGAAAAGGGGGTGGGGTGGGGTGGGGGGTTGTTCTCAGACGTGTAGTGGATGTTGTTCACGTAAGGAGGGAGGCTGGGGTTAAGAGGATACGAGGAAGGGGGTGAGATGACGAGGAAGGGGTGGGAGAAACTAGCGGATGGTGCAGTTAAGATCAACGTGGACGCGGGTGTGATTGAGGGAGTGGGGACGGGTGTGGGAGTTGTTTGTTGTGACTATCAGGAGATAGTTGTGTGGGGAACTACGGTGCAGATGCGAGAAGAAATGGATGAGGTCAGGTGTGCGGAAGGGGTAGCTTACTGGTATGCAAGAGCTTGGATGGCAGGACATAAGATAATTCTGGTGGAAAGCGATTGTCTCTCGGTAATCGAAATTTTGAAGCATGGCAAGACTGGTTGTAGTGATTTCTTTTTAATTATTAGCGAGATTATAACGTCTTGTTGTTATTTTGAGTCAGTTACTTGGTCTTTCGTAAGTAGAAATTATAATCGAATTGCTCATGGATTGGTTCATATCCGTCCATGGAGTGTTGGTCGTAGAGGATGGCTGAGCTCGGTCCCTCAAAACATTTTGTTTCTCAATTCAGCAGATTTAATTAATGATTGTAATCCCGCTTTTGGGTTTATCTAAAAAATAAAAGTAAGTTAATGAAGTGCCAACGGTTGGGCATGAAAGTTTTCATCAACCATATATGCGCAGCTAGCTAACAACTCCCACAACCATTATTGAGACATTGGCTGCCGAGTGACAAGAACAAGACGTACTTACACCAGATGCGTAAAAATGGTAAGACTAATAGATTTCATTTCCCATTCGTAATATCACCCCTATATTTTCAATCCAATTTAGGAGTCTGCCTAATTTGATTCTCCACTCTAAACTAAACAATGAAAGAATCTATATACGAGAATTGCCAATTCTACATAGTGAGATGGTCCCGTACAATAATTTGTGTCCACACTCCCATACCAACCAATCAACTCCAAAGTTATAAAAGTAAAAACATAAGACTAACAAATGCTGGTCTATAACTAAATTGGTTTACAAGTACATAGTGGTAACAATTGTGATTCCTCAACAAATCAGGAGTATCATGCTCTTCTGCTGTCTGAAACAATGTCATTGAAAGCAAGGATATGCGGAGACGTCCCGAAACTCCCCTTTCTTCGAGGCTGCAGGGACTCTGTCCGACTCAGGGGATCTTGCATTTCTGAGCTTGATTTAAAATCAGACTCGACAGATTCACGGGCGAAACCGTCATTTCCCCTTGTAATATCTTCTGAAGTACCATAGTAATCGCGTCGTTGAGATAGTTTCAGAATTTCATCGCCAATCTCAAGATCCTCTTCAACTTTAGCTCGACGATCGGCCCCGGAATGTCCAGCTGTTTCTGGTGTTGATCTCGTGGTTACCCTCGGCGCTTCTTCTTGTACACGTGATCGGAATTTGTTCTTTGAAGGTTTAATTTTGGCGCAGAAAACTTCGAGGAAGTTGTTGGCACAACCCCGGTTGAAAGCATTCGGTCTGTGGTCTGCCCTATATCTGAAGTTCTCATATGTGGTCTGAAGAGAAAAGGCAGCAGCAAACTTATCAAACTACCAACCAAAGAGCACTGCAGAAAACCTGATGAAATGTAACAAGGCTAAATGTTCAACATTATACATATTGCTACTCCCTCCACTCATTTGGATTCAATGCAGTTTCCTTTTAGACAGTGCAAACCAAGTCACTATGTTTCCACTTTTGGGCAATTTTTTTATCTAAAGAACAAAAATAACCTCGCAAAAGAGTCTGACTTTCTTATCAGGTTTTTTTCTCATCCATTTGTCAGGGTGTAATTGAATAACAAAATAGTGAAAAATTACACCTAGGGAGACAAGAATCCTATTAATAGAACCTAATTAAACCAAGTCATTTGTTCATAAAATGAAACATTACAACAAAGCCCCACTTACGGTGGATAAAGGTGTCGATGTACGTAGGTAGCATAGGCCAAGGCCCTGTGTTAAAAACATAGAGCCTATTTTCGCATGACCCCATGAAATGAAATAACATAAGTATGAATTACCAAGCTAAGCACATAATAATACAAATAAGATTGAGCATTTGTAACATAAACCTTAAGAAGTCGGCACTTAAGGTAAAAAATCTGACAAACTTAGTTCCCACTTCGAAGCATGCATGCTGCCAAAAGATACAACAAAGATGTTTAATGAATAACAGATGGGACAAAGATATACCTGATTTGTGCTTATCAAATACAAATGGAAGCCAGTGAGACCTCCAACAAACCATAATGCAATAAAGCAGTAAGCCATTAGTACTACAGATGCTGGTGATTCTTTGATGGCCTTCAGTACATTGTGGTGATCATCCACAAGAAATTTCATGTACACAGCAGACATTGCAAAGACGAAAATGCACAGAAGAGTTGCAGAAGAGATGAACATAAAGAAGAAACGGTAGTTGCGCTGCAGAAAAATATCAGGGAATTGTTTTAGCAGATATACAATTGCCGGTTTTGATATATAAACACACCAATTAGATGGTACAAGAATTAATAAAACAAATAAATCACCCTTAAAAAGAAATGAAAATCATCTCCAATACTAAGGAGCCAAAGACTTTTTATTCTTTAGTTATGTATTAGTGTATTACAATGGGATAAAGACAATTGACTCAGAAAATTGCCCGCACTTCTTTTGTTGGGAAGTAGCAATGAGTCATTCAATCCAACTACTCGTATCGACAAAAATTTCAATATATCATCAAAAAATAGCCTCGTCGTGTTGCCAACACATTGCTTAGGTGGCGTATGGCCAAATTTCTTAACCCGCCATATACGAGAGCCCTTACATGAAAATTAATAAAACCGGCCATTAGATTTAGCCTGTGTGAGTGAATGAATATTGGTGGTGAGAGTTTTTAAAAATATTCCCTTTGTTTAGCAACAACAAATAGGAGTATAAGAATCTGTATACAACTCCAATGATTTAAAAAACACTTCCCACTAATACATGAAATGAACAGGAGAGGGGTCAAGCAGATAGAGAAACTGAAAGCAACAGCAGTTGATTAAAAATAGAAAACTACAGATGTGATAGTCCACCATCAAATTTCAATGAAACCAAATAGCAAGTGAGCTAAAAACAAGGTCACTGTGCTGAACAAGGTAGGTGAGATACAATATGTTGTAATCAACTGTACCCTTCACGAGGCTGACATTAGACACGATGGTTTTTTCTGCGTCAATTAAGACAGACAGACTTACACCAATATAAACTCACATCTACAAGACAATGCTTGCTATGTTTAGCCTCTATTCTTGTTGTTTCTGTGGAATATATTTACTTTTTGAGATGATTTTTCATGGAGCTGATGAAGTTAGTTGCCACTTGCCATCAATCAAATTAATACAAAGACGCATTTTCAAATAGGTGAACAAAGATGTGCTAGAATTCAGTGAATTGAGAATAGAGCATCGCTACATAGTACATACCATTCCAATACATTGGCCAACCCAAGGACAATGATGATCAAATTTCTCCACGCAATTGTTACATATGGAGCAATGTGAACAACGAGGTGGACGATATAGCATGCATGTTTCACAATACTTGACTCTGACAGGGAACCCATTAACAAGGACTTCTTTGGTGCGTGGAAATTGCAGGCTTGGTGTTGGCTTACCACCTCCCTCTGCAGATGCCGACTCATAGCAGAATTCTTCCTCTGGTGGATGTGAATTTCGGGGAACAATGCCTGGATCACTGGCTGAAGTAAATAAAAGAAGCACCAACACCTATCATGAGCAGCAGGGAAATAATCTCAACCAAAACTTCACGTAACCAAGACACAACAAGATAAGAATCAAAGGAAACTTCTATTATCAATGATGATTACATTAGTGCCTCAAGGGATCAAGCAAATGGTGGGCTGGGGGAGTTTCAAATGTATGCAACCTTATCCCTCCGTTAACAACACAAAGAGGTTGTTTCTGGATAACTCTCAATATAAATTGCTTACAAAATTTCAATCAAATGGCTGCTATTTCACAATAAAAATTAAGAACTTAAAGTTTAGCAAATGTCATTTTTCTTAACTCCATGAAATATAACCTTCATGTTCTTGTGTTTTTGTTCTTTTTCTGCTACTCAGTGCTTTTTTTTTTTTTCCCAACTCAAGGATGAAGGTTATATTTGTATCTGAGATGCAAAAAAACAGGAACAAAAACACAAGTATTGGTATTTCAATACCAATGTTCTAAGTTTTGTAAGAATAGAACACGAAAGGTATCAGTAAATCAAAGAGAGTGATTCGTATAGTTATATGAGCAGCATAAAACTCAAAATCAGTGAAAGGTGCATCGTAAACTTGTTCAACTGAAAATGTAAGTTACGCACCGCTTGATGAGAAATCTAGTTAGTTCTTTGAAAACATAACAATGACAAGTCTACAAAATGTAAACAGCGAATTAAATAAATTCTCGAGACTTACATAGACAGTAAAAATAATGGTTACCACCAGAATCCAATATCCGGCATTATACGAAGGGAACTTGTGGAGAAGATTCAGTGCAACAAAGTTACAAAAAATTACAGAAGGTACAAGAATAAGCAATACTGACACTATGAGCGACCGAGCATCAGGTCCAAATACTAGCCTCCCGTTGCATAAGAATATCTGAGAAGTTCAAGAATTCACATGGACAAAATAAGAGGTCTGAGTCATTGTTTATGCAAGAAGAGAAAGTAGCAAGCAATCAATGTATCCTTTATCCTAAAAAAAAATTGCATCGAAAAATTACACAGAATGATTGCATTTCTTCATTAAAAAAAGCGCAAGTTCAACGAGCAATTTTGCTTTATTCCACCATGGTCCACAACCAAAGAAAAGTAAGCTACACTGGAAAAGGAAATCGCTGATATCTCTCAAAATACATGACTCTATAGTCTATATTATGAAATGTACACTTTTATCAAAACATTTTACAACAAATCTTATGATATAAGTTTCATAATTTGTTTCAAGTATTTTCGTGTTAAAGTAAATGTCGTCTCCATCTCGAACACTGAAAAATGTGCTATTTAAATAAAATGGAGGGATTATCTACTACTAACAGTACATCTATCAAATAAAGCTAGTGACAAAAATGTCTGTACTTCAAAGGTGCGACTGTGTGAGTCCTTGAATGATGATAATGATAAAGACTGTTACTGTTGACGAAGAGGTATCAGTATTGACAGTTGGGGGAGCAAATCTCCAAGTACTAAGGCAAACTAATGGGTAGAGAAAGTGCAAGATGAACACCTTTCTCTTTCTTCTATTCCATCCTAGAGCTGTTTAATAGTCACACTAATACAGAGCAAGTTATACACTTTCCATAAGGTCCGATAAAAAGAGAAATAGTAACACCCATTGCACCGATTCGGCCTCCACAGTCTAACACACATGGAAGGTCATATTTGAAGATTACGAATACACAAGTTATGAAAGTCAAATAACCAGTGCACAGCATTACTTGCAGGTATTTTATCCACTACAAATACTTGAGTTAGTGTGATCATAAAGTTATGATTAGAAGTCACAGGTCTTAAGCACCCTTCCTTTCACACATTTCCATCCAGAATCCCTATTTTAATCAAGCTCTATCTTTTCAACAAGACTATAAACTGAACACAAACACTCATATGAGACCGTCTTACTAGCGAGATTAACACACTAACCCTATAAATTTACGAGGAATACATTTTGGTTGCTTGTGCATACAAAACCATCTCATTCAAGTCTCACAATAAACAAAAAGCATTGGAAGAACAGCCATCTCAGATGGCAAATTTATATAAATCTGCTTCACAATAAAGCCATAACTGCCTATACAAGTTCACAAGTCTTTCCAAATTCATCGAACTCTCCAAATCTCCAACAAATATCACTAATTCAATTTCATCATACACTTTACCAATGATTTGATTCCTAGTTTTCAAATGATCACCAAAAGCACAACTTATTCTCCAGGTAGAGGCACATTTTCAGTACCCAGCTATGAAATACTAGCTAAAACCCCAAACAAAGCAAAACCCACATCGGAATTCATCAGTTTAAACCTCAAATAACAAATTTCATCTAATTATTGACAATCATACCAGAATTAGATAATACCCAAAGTCAAATTCACCCCATATAATTGCAAAATAACTTAGTTCCAACTCAAAAAAAACTTTTCCAAATTTAGCTAGACCAATCAATTACAGACCAGAAAAACGTGAGTACAGGAAAGTCAAACTACAACCAATTATTGAAATTACATCAGAATTAGAGAAACTGGGGTGATAATAGAACAAAGCAATGGAGCAAAGACTCACTACTCTTTGGTTCTGCATTACGATGTAATAAAGCAAAATGACTCACTAAAGTGACTGCCCCGCTTCTTTCTAATCTTTCAATTCAGTTCTTAACACAATTTTCATCCTGGGTTATTTGAAAACAGCCTCTTAACCCCGTAATTTGCGGGCCGTAATTTGCGGGAGCAATTGAGGTACTGGGATAATGTTGCAGTATATCAAAATTAGAGAGAATACCCAAGTCAAAATAACATCAAATATTGCAAAAATAACTACGATCCATAACAGCATTGATCAAAATACCTCGTACCCACAAAAATTTACACGAAATTCAGCTAAAACAATCGATTTCTAACAAAAAAAAATCAAAATTAAGTAAAAAAAACAAAAAGAAACTTACATTGCTTCCTTTCCAAGCTTGGTAAAGTCGTTCATTAGCCATCAAAAAGTAGAAGAAATGAATGAAGTAACAATAAATAATCGAAAATTGGGAACTTTTAGTTGTTGTTGATGTTGATGATAATGATGATAGTAGCTTCTTCTCATTTCTTCTTCACACTGTCTTGAAATTCGTGTAAGAAAAATGAAAAGAAAAGTAGAGAGATATTATAATAAAGTGAAGAGAAATAAGCGGTTTAAGGGTTCAAAAAAAAAAAATACGCATACGCATGTGGATTTGTGGAGTAATGCTATTTTTCACTTTAATCACGACCACCACCTACTTTTATACCCCTAAGTCTTGTTTGAAACGGGTATTATCCGTTTAAAGCTTAAAATGGGTCAAATATTATTCAGTGGTTGTAATAAAGACAAAAATTTTGATATTTTCTAAATGATAAGTGAGGGTAATTTGATATGTATTTGATCCGTGTTAAGTTTAAGAAGAATAGTGACCGTCTGAAATAAGAATTTGTGCTTTTATAACTCGTTTATTCTTTTCAATAAATTATTAATTATAGGAGTATAAGATAAGATATAAGATGAAATAATGGGTGATTATATCAGTCAATTATTATTCTGTGTGTGATGTCGAAAGAATAATTACATGGAGCGCAGGAAGATTGGAATGAATGTCAGCTTTGGAGGTAAACTATTGATGAAACACAATGCGTGGAGGATGGGGTGTGCTTAAACTACTCATTTCTTCTTTTCTAGCTTTTCTTTTACCCATCTACATTTTGTTTGGTAACAATTTTAGTTAAAGCTCGTCTCACGTCTCACTAAGACGAGCAGTATCCGTCACAAGCTCTATTTGCTCCTCACTTGCATATTGCGAAAGAGACGTTATTTATTTTTGGTTTGTGACGGATAGTGTCCGTCTATAATGAGAATTTGTGTTTTAGATAAGGAAGTAACAAAAGCTAAAACAAAAAGAATTAGAAGAAGATTGATGGTTAGTGTTGGTTGTGGAGGGTCGAAAGAGGAAATAAGGAAGGAATTATTACTAAAGGTGGTAGTTCGTGACATAGGGTCGTGCTTCGGGCTGGTCCGTCGTGTCGCCCCTCTTATTTGGCCCGGCCCGAGCACGGGTAATGGGCCATTTGTGTCGCGCCTATTTCTAATAATTTAAAAGATATTTGCGCGTAGCTTTTGGTATTTGACATCAAAAAAGAAGGTTGTAATAAAGAAAGAGAAAGGGGACTAGGGATGACAATGGATCGGGTTGGATTGGATTTTGCGAAATCCAAACTCAATCCACTTACTTATTGGATCACCAATCCGTATCCAAACCCGATCCATATCGAAAACTTTAAAATCCATACCCGATTCACTATACTTTTTTCATAAGTTATAACCATACCTGCTCCAAATCCATACCCGATCCACCATATAATCCAAAACTTCTTCTTATAGGACAAAAATGAAATTTCTAGTTTAGAAATGTGTTAATTTTCAAAAATTTTGAATATATCAGGTTTGGATTTTGTTCGGGTTTTCCAATAGTGGATTTGGATATAGGTATTTAAACAGCTGATCGGGTATGGGTTCACTACAAAATAAAGTTCGAGTTGCGACGGATTATTCCGTCGCTAGATAGGGAATTTCCGTCGCTAAAGACTGATTTGCGACGGATAGTGTCCGTCGCTTATTTTCGTCGCAAACAGTAGTAATTGCGACGGATTATTCCGTCGCAGAGATTTGCGACGGATAGTCAAGCCTTTGCGACGGAGTCGCCGTCGCAAAAGTTGACTGACTTGAATTGGGGTCAAACAGAAAGTCAACTGTTGCGACGGAATTTCCGTCGCAAAGTGTTAACATTCCGTCGCAAAAGTTGACTGAATGTTTGACAAGTCAAACATAAAATCAACGTTTGCGACGGAAATTCTGTCGCAACAGTTTGACTTTCCGTCGCAAGTATTGACTTTGTGTTTGACTTGGCTGTAAGTCAGTCAATGTTTGCGACGAAATTTCCGTCGCAATAAAGCCTGTATTTTCCAGCATCCGCCTGTTTCCTGCATCCCCTTATACGCGTTAAAACGACAAAAAACCTGCAAATTACAGAAGTTTTCCAGCAGTTACGCGTCCAACAAAGTTGCTAATTTAACACAAAACCAAACAAAGTTTTGATTTTATATCATGAAAGTAATTAAAGTCTTACAAATAAAAGGTTCAAAGTACCAAATAGTTAACTAATCACTCAAGTCAGTGGAGTGATTGGAGGGAAAGGAGGGAAAGGGGTGAATGGGTTGGACCTAGCATTATCGCCCCTATCATCATCAAAGTCGTCTCGACCCTGGTTAGGACCTCCAGTTCTGCAGTTTTGAGTAGAATTTCTTGCAACCTGACTCAAGTACTCTTCTATAGCTGCAATCCTTTTAGCCTGCTCGTCGCGCTCTTGTCTAAGTGCAGCATTCTCCTTTGACAGCTTAGTAGCGAAACTTGGGGTGCCCTGAGTCGGGTTTGAGGTAGCAACAGGGTGCCTATGATGGTCAAACAAATGCTTCGCCGCTGGTCCCAATCCGTAGCATCTTCCTTTCTCGTCAAATCCAGTCTCCTCATAATAGATCTCATTATCGTCGATGTTTTCGACTCCTTGAGTTTGAAGCTCAGACTTCTTTGATATGATCTTATTCTGCATCACAAACAAGTTCAGAATTAGTAATTGTCATTTAAATTAAGTAGTTAATGTAATTAAATATATAAATGACAAATTAAACATAAATCACTTAACAAAAAAATGCATAACTTACATAGAGTTGAGCTGGTTTTTTTGATAACCATCCACGGAACGGGTGCTTCTTTGTCTTCTCTAAGACTTGCACCGCATTTGGGATACCAGTTGAAGATTTATCGACCTACAATTTAAATACTTGTTAGTATAACATATATATAAGTATTAATTTATAATTAGATAAATAAATAAAAAATGAAAGAAGTTTTAGATTTACCATTTCGTCCATGATTCTCAAGGTGTTTTTTCTACCCATAATGTGAGTAGGCAAAGCCTTTCCCTTCTCTTCACATCCCGATCTACGATTAGCCGCGCCAGATTGAGATCTCACAACGAAACCAGGATCTTCGACATGCCTATTCTTAAGCTTTCTAAACAAGTCCAAAGGAATCCAACTCGGCCTGTGCTCCTCGTCTTTCTGCGAGGCTCGGTAGATCATATGACGTAAACGGGTCTTCATGGCGTCTTCCCAAGATTTCCTTACCATATCTGTATGGCGAGGATCGAAAGAAACCTTTTGCTGTCATCATTAAAAACATAAAGTTAGGAAAATATTAAGTGAATAAATAAAAAAATAAAAAATCAATAACAAAGATAAATTGAGAAAAACAAATTTAAATAGATATAATTATAATATTTTAAATAATTATACCTCAAACCAGTTCCACCAAGACGACCGCAAATTATTTGACGCCTCTTTCCAACATGGCGCATGCTCCTTGTACCCGCAGATTATGGTCTCCGAGATCAGTTTAACCACATCTGCGTCACTGAACCTGAAATTAATAATCATAGTTAAATACATACATTATATATAAATATTATGATTTTTGAATAATCATAATTATGATTAAACAGTTAAAGTAAAAGTGAACTAGTCTTACCATACACCTGTTTCCTCATCCGGATCGAGGCGGACTCTGCGAGTAGTAGTCTCCACCAGTGGCGGTGGCACGTTCCTGTCATTCACTCGTTCATTCTCATCCTCCTGCCCTCTGTTTCCTACATTACTAGTACTACCTCTTCTTCGTCCTCCCGCCATATAGAGAAAAACTAAACTATTCAAAGTTGTCATGAATTAACAAACATGTATGTACAATTAAATGACAAGAAACTATATATTGGTATTAATAAATAATAAAAACTATAAATTGTTTTACAAACGACCACACATATAGAAAAAGTAGTTTCAACTAATATAAGAATTAGAAATAATCTTATTCATCATCACTACTTAAATATTGGTTTTCGGAAATGTTGTATTTAAAAAGGGAGTCTATAAAATCTTCTTCTTCCTCTTTATCTTCCTCTTTATCTTCTGCTCCGTCTTCCTTCCGCTTCTGCTCATCCTCCTTCTCCTCCTCTTCTACCTTCTCCTCATTATTGTCCTCTACTTGAGCTTCTTCTTCCTCCTCCTCTATAATTTCATTATCATCTGCCACTTCAATTATTGATAGTAGTGTCTCACTACTAATAACATCTTCTTGAAACGCAGATTCGACAATAGGTGCATCAACATGCGATCTGGCTTTAGTTTTGAATACTGCTGACCACTTATCTTTATCTCTTTTGATATTTGGATATGAAGTATAATAAACTTGTTCAACTTGATAAGCCAACACAAATGGATCATATTTCGGAAATTTTCTGCTTCGATTAACATCCACAAGTTTATAATCCTTATGTATTTGCATTCCTTTTTCAGAATTATCTATCCAATCACATTTGAATAAAATAACATTATATGTGCTTTTTTCGCCTGTGTACGACAATTCAACAACTTCGTTGAGTGTTCCATAGTAGTCAGCTCCCTCAGTCGAACTTACACATACTCCATTATTAAGTGTAGATTTTTCCAAATCTAACCCATCTTTGAAAGTGCGAAATTTGTATCCGTTAATGAAATAACGTTTCCATGTTCGCACCCTTTTCGAAGGACCTTGTGCTAAGGCTATGAGAACTGGATCTTTTAAGTTGTTTACCTATCATTGTTAAATTATTAACATATTATAATACCTTCAGGTATTAAAAAAAAATTGAAAAAAAAGAGTAATCTGGTGTTAGTATGTAGTATGTACTTACTTGTCCTCTAAACCATTGGGGAAATCTTGTGTCAAATTTGTTCCAAATATCCTCGGCTGTGAGAAATTGGGGATATTCTGTTTTGATATAATTTTCAAACATCCTATATATTCATTATAAAAAATGTCGAATTAAGTAATAGTTTTTACATGCATATTATTATAATTAATTATTAATAATTAAAGTTTCAAAGGACGATTTTTTTACTTACACTTCGTTATGCTTCAATTCTTCTAAATCACAGTTAGATAAAACATATAAGTGTGCACGCTCATATTCGTTGTCTTCTAAAAATCTTTCACGACACTTTCCAGAACAAATTCCCCCGTGATCTTGAAAAATCTCGGGTAAAGTAGAATACGTAGGCTCTTTCGAGCGTACGTCGAGATACTTGGCTTTTGTGTCCACGTTCTCTTCAAAATAAAAGGAACAGAAATTGGCAATTTCTTCAAGCAAATACGCGTTGCATATAGAACCTTTACCACGCGCTTTATTTCCAATCTTTTTTTTCAAATGATTTAAGAACCTATAAAAAACTTGGATAAGTAGATAGACTGAAATAATTAAAGTAAAAATTGGATAATTGTGGAATTAATTACCTCTCAAAAGGATACATCCACCTATATTGCACTGGACCACCCATTTTCAGTTCATACGGCAAATGAATTGGTAAATGCTCCATTGAGTTAAAAAAAGATGGTGGAAATATCTTCTCTAACTTGCAAATGATTTCGGCAATGTTGTTCTCGAGAGTAGTTATTTTTTCAACTTGTATCGATGAAGTACACAAATCTCTGAAAAATTGGCTAAGCTCAGTTATAGCATTCCACTCATTCTTCGGAAGAAGGTGCCTTAAAGCCACTGGAAGTAAACGCTCCATAAACACGTGACAATCATGACTTTTCAATCCATGTAGTTTCAACTCGTGTTTATCAACACATCTACTCAGATCTGAAGCATAACCGTCCGGAAATCTCAAATTGGATATCCAATCACACAACACCTTCTTTTGTTCTTTATTCAAAATGAATGAATCCATTTTTCGCTGTTTAGAACAAACGGTCAACATGTCCTCTTGTGCTTGTGGGGTAAACTTTGTCTTGTTTTTCACATTCATCACCGTGTGAATCAGTTGCTCGAAAACGTTTTTCTCGATATGCATTACATCAAGGTTATGACGAATTAATAGTGTTCTCCAATAAGGAAGTTCCCAAAAAATGCTTTGTTTCCACCACCCAACTCGAGAAACTTTTAACGAGTCCAATTCAGCTTTACTTGCATCCACAACTTTGGGAAAATGCTTCACACAATCCCACACTTCTTCACCCGTTAATCTCGTAGCAGCAAAATCTTTCTCAACTCGTCCTTTTCGAAAATTAACTTTATCTTTGCGGAAAACATGATCAGGTTGTAAAAACTGTCTATGACAATCAAACCAACTCCATTTTTTACTTTTATAAAGCCAAAACGACTTAGTCTCCTTCTCCATACAATATGGACACGCATGTTCACCAGCAGTTGACCAACCCGATAACATGCCGTAAGCAGGAAAGTCATTGATAGTCCATAATAGTACGGCTCTAAGATCAAAGTTCTGCTTTCTAGAGACGTCGTATGTGTACAACCCTGTCTCCCACAACTGCTTCAACTCGCGAATTAACGGTTGTAAATAAACGTCAAGAAATTTTTTGGGACTGTTCGGACCGGGTATAAGTAATGATAGAAACATAAACTGTCTTTTCATACATAGCCAGGGTGGTAAATTGTATGGAGTTAGCATTACCGGCCAGCAGGAGTACGACTTTCCGTATTGACCGAAAGGTGCGAAACCATCAGTACAAAGACCAAGTCGAACATTTCGAGGCTCACTTGCAAAAGAAGGATGAATGCGATCAAAATGTTTCCAAGCCTCGCCGTCACTTGGATGAGACATTATCCCGCTGACACGTGGATTTTCATGATGCCACCGCATCTCTGCCGCAATTAGTTTTGTGGCATAAAGTCGTTGCAAACGCGGTCCTATTGGGAAATAAGTTAAAATATTTTTCCCAACCCTTTTGCCATTTGCATTCTTTTGTTTTTTATATCGATCTCTACCACATTTTCTACACTTATCGAGAAGACTATCATCATCCCAAAACAACATACATCCTATTTCACACGCATCTATCTTTTCATAAGGCAGTTGAAGAGCTTTAAGAATATTTTTGGTTTCATAGAAGTTACGCGTCATAACATGATTTTCAGGAATAATGTCCCCTATAAATGACGCGATACCATCTACACATTTGTGGGGTAAATTGTATTCACATTTCAAAGTTACCAACCGGGAAGCTGACTGCAACAGAGAGATACGACTCCCCTCATACACCGGTTTATTGGCATGTTCCAACATTTTGAAAAAGGCTAGTACATTAGGATTTGGAGATTCATCAACCACTTCGGCGTCAACATTTTCCATTATAATTTCATTAATGTTGTCGCGCAACGCATCCTCCACCATATCCCTATAGGGATTGTCAGACCTCTCCTCAACGGGAAAATTTTCACCATGGCACACCCAATCATAATAGTCATCACAAAAGCCCCAAAGCCCTAGGTGTTTTCGTACTTCTTGTTCGACTAAAAATTTGCGATTTCTACACTTTACACATGGGCACCTAATTTCCTTACATCTACCGTAATCTTCTTGATTCTTAACATAATTAATGAATTCATTAACGCCCTTTACAAACTCCTGCCTTAATTTTTTATTACAATCCAATCTTTCATACATCCATGCCCGTTGTACTCTTTTCATTTCAAATCTACATACACGTTTATAATTATTATTATCGGCTTAAATAAATATTCAAAACAATAACAACAAGAACTAAAAGTTTACTAATAGCAACAATAACAACAATAACTACTAATAATAGTAACAATAACTCCTATTACACAAACAAACAACAAACAACAAACAACAAACAACAAACAACAAACAACAAACAACAAACAACAAACAACCTCCAACCTCCAACCTCCAACCTCCAACCTCGAACAACCTCCAACAACAACAACAACAACAACAACAACAACAACAACAACAACAACAACAACAACAACAACTTCCACCTGCAAAAAAAAAAGTAATATTCGAGTTCATGGGGTCCTTATCTCTCCAACCTAAACCCATCTTTGAATCTTTCATACCATTAGTAAATACTAATCATTTAATTAATTGTTATGAGACGAAAATTCGGCAGCAATTCCCTACAGTTCTCCAAATACACAATGTGGAATGACTTGTCACTCTCCATATGTATTCAGAGAACATTAAAGGAACTGTCAACCAAACTTAATCGTCAAATAACAATTAAAAAAATGATTAGTATTTACCACCTAAATGGCATTAAAGATTCAACGACAGTCCCAAAACGGGGACTATTCAAGAATTACACCTAATGCGTAATTCTTGAACGGGTACTAAGTCTATCATATATGAACAACATTTCCTTAATAATTGTGACAAAAGTAAAGCACGACAAATGACCGGGACGGAGGGAGTAATAATAATTATCTATATTAATAATTACAACAATTCAAAGGAGAGAGGGTGGCAGTGGGGTGGGGGCGGCGGCAGGGGGATTTAATCCGTCTTAAACTTAAGTGAGGAGATAACCCACTTACACTTTATTTGCCCTTTATGAGGAAGATTTAATCCGTCTTAAACTTAAGACGGGTCGATCCGTCTTCAATCAAAATTTGGGAAAAGGTAGTAACTTACTAACATATTCACAACTTGAATACTCATCAATGAGGGGAAAGAATAAGGGGTGGTCCGGTGGGTGGCAGAGGGTGGTCCGGCCAGGGGCAGGGGAAAGGGGAAAGGGAAAGGGAAAGGGAAGGGGAAAAGGAGGGGGTGGTCCGGTGGTGGCAGCGGGGTCCGGCCAGGGGCAGGGTGTGACACCCTCAAATTTGCGGAAAGAAAAAAAAATTATTTAAATACATAAAAGATAATACTAAAACATAACGAAGGTGTCATAAAATAAAAGGTCATTACAAAACGGAAATAATATTCTACAAACGAAATATACAAGACGGGAGACATATCTCCCGTATAAATACGGAAAGAAAATAGTGTACAATAATATACAAACTATGAACCGATATAGGTCCAA